>JBBJLS010043092.1:0-13806 GCA_037577275.1 Bryconaethiops microstoma
AGTGGTGGTGTGCTGGAGGTAGGATTCAAACCCATGACCTCTTGGTCCAGAGGCAAGTATCCTACCACTAGGCCACCCTCACCCACTTAACCTTCAAAATCTCCAGATCTCAGTCTGACGGGACATGTTGTAGAAATCATTCCAATCCATGGGGGTCCCACCCCACTGTTGGAGCATCACAATATTAGGTAGGTGGTCTTCATGTGTATATTTTGTGTATATTTTGTGTATATGTGTATATTTTGTTACAAGGGTTCCCGCCAAGGTCTGTTTTAATTCAACCCAACGTGCCAGTGTGAGAAATGTTGGCCTGTCATTACAACTTCCTAATTACTATGTGTGCTTAGTTCATTATTGGAATGTTTGTCCTAGTTAATGTGTTGTAAAGCACACATTAAGGAAGAGTCCATTCATAGTTGTTACATGGCTTTTGGCTGTTCCGTATTTGAATATCGTTTTATTATTGCTTAAAATTAATGGTCAGCATCCCATTCTGGGTTGTGTCTATAAGCCAGCAACAGGTCACTATATTACAGAATACACACTGGGTTCAACTGACACAAATGTTATATGTGAACAACCCATCTAGCAGGATTATGAGAGACACCCTAAGATACGCTCACTTTTGACTTACAAAGCAACAAAGGTCATGCTACAAAATCACACACACAGTTCCTAGTCTAGCAGGGTCCCTAGATCATGGTGTAGACATATAGCTAGCCAAGAAAGACTCTTTAGTCTCTGGGGAAGGTCCTGTTCTATCCAGGACACTTTGTGGCTGAGGTGTAGTGCTGCTCAAGTGGCCAGCCTGGGAAGCTTTATGGCACCAATGTAAAGCAATGTAACTCAATCGAAGAGCAAATTTCCCAAACTCACTCAGTCCGAAAGCATTTTTTCCCCCCCGGAAAATCGCGGTTTACTTGTTTTACCTGTTGGAAAGCAATTCTTACAGGAATTTTTTTTTTTTTATTGAAATTTTTAGAGTTACTTGTCATTTTTCAATGCCTGTTTCTAAAGTGCAACTCCTGCACATTTTAGTTTGGGCAAATTTGTTTAAAAAATATAATGAAAATAACTTTTAAGTAAATCGATATTCAATGTCGCAAAAGTATGTACAAGTTTAATATTTATATCCTCCTACACGACACAGAATAGAGACACTGGAGACTGTGTGAGTGGACTGAGGGAGTTTTGGAGATTCTCCTAATCTTGTACTGTGTTTTATGCAGGACTGAGGGAGTTTTGGTCGGTTACAATATTGCACAAAAAGAGGAAATGTAAAAATATGCCAATAGTAGTGTTACCTAAAAAAATCACAAAAAATGGACTGAGTGTGTGTTGGAAATGTGCTCTTCAGTTGGAAAGGCTAATGTTAACCGACTACAACATTGTGTCAATGATCAGGTTAATGTCTACTCAAAAATGACGTAATATTCGGCTATAAAGTCCATCTCCCAGTGGCCCTATAGGTCCTCAGAACCAGAAAACTGACCTGGGCCACTATTGTGACGGTCACTAACCCAGAAGCTAGGCCATCCAGAACTGTGGAAATTAACCACCAAAATGACTCAACAGCCTTTGTCCACCTTTTGGTAAAACTAAAGCCCATCAGTGTAATGTTTCTGACTTTTCTATTATTTCAAAATGAGAACCAAAGGACAAATTGGGAAATCCTTTCAATGAGTCCATGTTTCTACATCTTTTTTAACACTACACATCTGTCTGGAATGCACCAGGTCCTCAAAGTGAACTGAACTGTAGCAGCCTGTGCCCACTATCATTGGAGATACACTATAAGAATTAATTCTTCCTGTCAGTGGGGAGAAATTCGTCCGACGACCAAATTCGTCCCGTGAGCGGGCGGTGCGGAACAAAGTAATCCAATATATTGCTCTTGTTATCAGCAGGAGGCGAGTTATGACAGTAATATTGCTTTATTATTTTTATGATGTGTTCGAATGAGAATGAACCAGCGATGCTATTATATTTGACTCAACACTAGGCAGCCGCCTTATCGCTGCCTCGCAGCGGTTGCCTCGCTGACAGACTGGCTTCTGTTACACTTCTCCATTCCATATAGAGCACCAGTTAAAGCAGTATTTATTTTTACCATTTTCCATGTTTTACCGACATCTGAAAGTATCCAGAAAGTACTCTTATTATTGAGCTTGACAACCATTGCTGACATTTGTGATCTCCACTGAAAGGCACCGCCAGTAGATCGGGAGGCTCTGCAGAAGGCACAAGGTCACCATGACAACAGCAAGTCAGCTGGAGGGGGTAAAGACCCCCCAAGCACTGTTCTGTGGAGCAGTGGAACCGGAGTCTTGGAGCTCTATCCAATACCTCTGGGAACTGAAGTGGTCATGTCAGAACTTTACTGATCCTGACGAAATTGCTTATATTACAACCGCACAGAGACGAGCACAGTGTGAAATATAAAGTCTAAAGTCCAATTCAAAATCTGTAGGAAAAACTTCAATATGATATGAGCTATACTATATATACAAATACTGGGGTATAATTAATTAGCAACACAATTGGTGGTTAGGGGGTCTTGCTCAGGAACCCAGTGGTGGTGCTGAAGGTAGGATTCGAACCCATGACCTCTTGGTCCAGAGGCAACTACCCTACCACTAGGCTCCACCATAAACACCATAAAATTCTTCCTCTGCATTCACCAAGTGAAGCAGCAGGCAGCCAGGAACACGGTGCCCAGAGAGAAGTGTGTGGGGATGGTGCTTTGCTCAAGGGTCCCTCAGAGGGATTCAAACCCATGACTTCCTGATCGCAGGACGAAGGCCCTAACCACTAGGCTACCGTCTGCCCCAGTAGAGGCATTTAGTAGAGATTAGTATATAAGTAGTACTGGCATAAGTAGTGATGTTTCACATAGTAGGACCATTGCACATAATAGTACTATTATTGCACATAATGTAATGATTTAGCACCCCTTTAGAAAACTTAACAATAAATTGCACATGGTTAGACTACTGCACATAAGATGCTGCGCATAGTGATGCACATAATGATAGTCGTTTAAACCTGATAAGAAGTTGCGAAGTAACATCAGGTTGTTGCACAGATTATTGTGTGGATGTGTGACAGAGGGAGGAGTTATAGAGTCTGATGGGAAGGAAGGACTTTCTGTGGCGTTCAGTGGAGCACTTTATGCTGGTGAGTCTGCAGCTAAAACTGTGTTTGTTGTTGCATTTTCCAGGTAGATTTATGTCTCTTTTTACATTAAATTACATTTGTTTCCCAGACACTTCTACCCAAAGCAACATACAGTTTGATGAAACCCTGGAGTTTCAGGACAGTATGAGAACCAGAGGAGAGTTCTGAGTGCTAAAATCTCAAGGAGCTCCTCAGGTCAGTAGGAGGCGGTTTAAAGCAGTGATCACTAACCCTGGCCCTGGAGATTTACCTTCCTGAGAATTATAGTTTAAGACACAATTTGCAACAGCTGCTCTGGCTAATGACCTCTTCTGAAGTTCCTGATTGGCTGGAGTATTAAAAAAGTGGAGGGGGAGGCGCATTAGATGCAGGGTGGAGCTAAATGTGGTAGGAAAGTAGCTCTCCAGGAGAAGGGTTGGCTGTCACTGATCTAGAGATTTTTTTTTTTTCCTGAAAACTCCCGCAATGTACCATAAAACCAGTGAGGAACCATGAAACAATGGTTACCTTTGACACTGTCAAAATTTCATGATGAATGCACAAGTAGAAATGGTTCATGCCTTGGTCCTTGATCCTTAAGGATATTAAGAAGTTAAGACAGTGGTTTCTATAAACTTCTGGTTTTGGATATTTGAGGATTCACAAGTCATTAAAGAAGGCTGGTCTGCTTTTTGTTTTTCCCCATGGAAGACCTTTCAGGCTTCGAACGTTATATACTAAATGCATTTTCAATGTGTTTTGGAGAGTTTTCGATCAGTAAAAGCCCATATTTTGATTAAACCCATCTCAAGAGAAGCTCAGATTCTTTAACTTTCCTGCAGAATGTCCTTGCCAAAAGTGTTTTGAGCTGAAAAATGAAATGACAATTGATTTATCGATCAGCGGTCCATTTTAATAAAGTCAGAGTGGCAGCGGAGATGGAGCCTGAGCCACAGTTGCAGAGCTTTACTCTGAACGAGGCGAGCGATAACGATCGGGTTATAGATATAATTATATGATAATATGTCTGTGCGGAGGAGCAGCGGGAGGGAGGTGATGTTAAAGAGTGATTGCATCAAATTTCAAACATTTCTGCTTAATTACATAGATGTAAACACAGTGTTTCAGAGCGAGATTGGTGAGAAATTCTCTGTTCTCTGACCTCTTCAGTCGTTGTGTTGAAAGACACACACTCACCAGCATATTGACATATATATACACACACACACACAACATGGACAAAAACACTGCATGAATCATGCTAAATTAGTGTGTGTACATATCAGAAATACATTTATACACACAGGCATTCAGAAAACAAACCATACGGGGCTCTTAAACGATGGCGCTTCATTCCGTATTCATGCTGACCTTTTGTTCTGGAACATAATTAACTTCTCCAGGTATTTCTGCATCTTAGTGGCACACTGTGTGCGTGTCATTCTGCAGTGTATATTTTAAGCTCTTTTCTCAGAAGAGACCCGTCATGATGGGATGGTTTTGACAAGCCTGTCATTTTTATTTTTTTTCTTCATGTTTTTGTAATCACCTTTTATTTTAACATACATTTTTGTCAATGAGACGAGACGTGTTTGGTGGCATCTGAAGTTTGCCCCTTTTGCAATGGAGCAAAAAGGCGAATATAGCTAATAAAATAGTAATAAATAATAATAAAATCCATAATAAGAGTAGAATTGTCAGGGCCTCCGAGGTCTTCAGAGAAGGTCAAAAGCATTCGGGAAACTAAGAAAATACATGTCTGAATGCTTCTTATATGTTTACACATACGTTCGGACCCGTAGTGTCGACTTCTCACATTTGAAGATGACACTGTGGACACTTTCGGATATGAAACCATAGTAGAGCATCAGAAATTAAAGATGTAAGGGCAGTTTATGTGATGGGGAAGTTTTGGTAGGCTACCAAGTCATGCATGGTTGTTAGAGGTCCCATTTTTTCATTTGTTTTTTAATCATTTATTGAAATCATTTACTGAACATTTATTGAACTCCTTTTCCTTAGACTCTCCTCTTCATCATACAAGTGGGTAGTCATCTATCTTGCCTCAGAAATCTCTCCTTTAGCTACTATACATGCGCATAAGAGAGAGACGTGGCAGCTGAGGTGTGTGTGGGTACCTGCTTGTATGAATGTGCCTCTCTGATGTCAATGTAAGGTTTGGGAGCAGCTGGTTTTGGGAGGACACAGCTGGGTTACAGATTGGAAAGATGAAGCTCTGCGTTGTTTTTCAGTGACTGTTTGTGCTGTTTCCTTCATACACAAACACACACACATAGAGACAGTATTTTAGAGTCATATTTCAATTGTCTGACATCTGCTGTGTAAAAACTTTTCAACAAGTGAGTGAAAGAATAAAGTCCCAAGAGATCTATTAGACATTTGCTAAAAAAGAAAAAGACAAACTCCCTGTAATACCTCAAAGGATGCCATCAGCAGTCTTACACACTCAGAATCAAAAATAATGAAAAAGAGTAGAGAAATGTAGATGACAAGAGTGGGCTAACATATTTTGCAGTAACACTAGAGAAACAGTGAAAGAAGTAGTGTCACATTGTACACTGAATGGACGCTGTCCTCTACCTTACTGTTGTAAAGTGAGAAATCAACCAATCAGGTTTTGATATGCACTGAGTGAAACCAAAAAACATAATTCTTGACCTTCTGGAAGTTTTAGATAAGACACCTACTCTAGAGCTGTAGTCTAACCGGGATTCAGTCCGTTCTAAATGGAGAACAGTGCTGGGAGCTCTATGGAGCTCTTTACCAAAGAAGCTGCTGTACAACAACAAATATGATCTGAAAGCTTCAAATAATGTGAGAAATGTAATTTAGAACTGTCAGTGTTTTATCTAGAATGACCAAAAATTTTATTGTTAATGTCCACCACTGTTAACTTAAAGCTAACGTACTACTAGATTGAGAAATTAGCATTCTTGGTGACATGCTTCTCTTTTCTGTGGCCTGAACTGAAGGCCTGTCTCTATTTTTACTATTTTACCCCCGATAAACATAAATGACTTGGCTTATATTGCTGCATAAATCAACAAAATACCCATTAGCTAAAGAACCTCATTTGCTTTATAATGGACTGGCAACCTGTTCAAGGTGTTTCCCACCTTCCAACTATGAGTACTGGTTAGGATAAGCAGCTCAAAATGGATCGATGGATGGAAGTCCTTTTTTTTTTTTTTTCTTTTTTTTTTATTTAGTGAAAAAATGTCAGTGAGTACAAAAAACCACACCATGGCCCAAGGCAGTCAGCCGTACAGCATATTGACTGGTCCTTGGCTCCTGACACTGAAAATGCAGCAGCCAGGAACAGATGACATATCTAAGCTTCATCAGATCACTGCTCTTCGTGCCGAACTGGACTGTTTCCCTAAAATGATGTGTGTGTCTCCCACAGAGCAGTGGTCTTAGATAGGCTGTGAAAAGATTATTTCATGGAGCCATGGCCTACAGACCCGAGGGTACACTGGGAAATGGATGTTGTACCAGAGGGCTGCAACACAGAAACAAAGTCACTGGCCGCTAAGCACAGCTGCTGCACCTTTCAGTCTGTGGGTGGCGACCACCCTCACCCAATTCCTTTCCACCTTTTTAAGCTTTTCACCCTTAGAAGTGTCGATAACAGCTTCCTGAACATCTCCATGTTCTTTCAGACCATCAGAGTTGAGTCGTCCTCTCACAGTGGAAGGATGGACAGAATCCCCTGTGGACTCTTTCAGATCTGAAACCACAGCAGAGGTTGGTTTTCTACTGGAAAATGAAAAATGTACGTACTCTTTATATGAAGAGAACAGTTTTGGTGGGCTACCAGGATTTTAATAATTTGTTGGGTTTCTTCTTCTTTTCTTTTGACCATCTTCTTCCTCATGAAAGTGGACAATGACTTTCCCAGATATTTCTCCATTTTGACATTTTAGATGAGATCACACATCAGAGAGGATCGTGGCAGCTGAGGTGTGTGTGGGTAGCTGCTTGTGTGAATGTGCCTGTTTGAAGAGGAACTTGATGTCAGTGTGAGCTTTGGGAGCGGCTGGTTTTGGGAGGGCACAGCTGGAACTGGTTCGGTTTGAGATTGGAAAGATGAAGCTCTATATTGTGTTTTTTTGTAACAGTTTATTGCAGATTCATGCTGCACCTCTTATACAAACACACACACACACACACACACACACACACACACACACACACACACATACATATACACACTTGGAGACAGTAGTTTAGAGTCATATTTCAAACCTCTGACATCTACTGTGCAAAACCTTTTCAACAAGTGAGTGAAAGAATAAATTCCCAAAAGATCTATTAGACATTTGCTAAAAAAAAATATTTAAAAAAAAACGCCGAACTCCCTGTAACACCTGATGATGCCTGGCTTTACTCAAAGGATGCTATCAACAGTCTTACACATTCAGAGTCAAAAATATCAATAAAGAAGGAAGAAATGTAAACAATGGGAGCGAGCTGATGCATGTTTCAGTAACAGTAGTGAAATAGTGAAAGCATTACTTATACACTGACTGAACACGTCTAGTAGCTCCACCTTGCTGATGTACACTTTCTAGACCTCTAGACACACTCATACCAACACCAAGCATAACGTAGGTGTTTCTAATAAAGTGGCCAATAAGTGGACTCACAAGGTGAAAGCACAAAGTGTGTGTTTCTAATAAAGTGGCCAGTAGCAGTGCTAAAAAAAATCTATAGTTGCAGCATGTTGTTAGATTAAATATGGTTTGTATCAGTGTCCTATAAAACCTGTCCAACCTATCAAGAGTAGCTGTGAAAGAGCACATTTGTGGAAGCTTGGATAGAGATGTGTGTTTCTTTTGGTTCTGTGTATAGTATAGTCTTCTTGTCCTGAGTGTCTCCTCACTCTCCTCTGACAATGGATGGATGTCAGCAGCTGAAGTGAAAAGATATAGAGCGTCCTCAGGACTGAGTGATGGACGCACGCATCAGTCCATGGAACGTGAGTGACAGTGGTCAGCTGGAAGAGGTCTGAACGATGAGGTCATATTTTGGAGTGATGGTGTTGGAGACGGATCATGAACAAGAGGAGGTCAGTGTGACGACACACAAACACACACTCACATATGTTCCAAAACGAAAAGGAGCGTCTCTGCGTATGTGTGTGCACGCATTCATGTGCAATGAAAAGAAGGTGGCAAATGTAGCAAAAAGCAAATCTTCTAGACCATTGTTTTCCTAGTGGACCATGGCGGTACTGCAGGTGGGCTGTGAGAGGTCATTTACGTTTAATTAAAAAATAATTAAGTGTAAATTGGCTACAAAACATTTATAATTAAATATTTACGTATTAGAAAGTGATCAGAACTAATAAAACAAAGCCATGGTATTAAAATGACGTATACACACGTGTGATACATACATGTGCAATGTGTGTGTGTGTGTGTGTTTGTGTGTTTGGAAGCATATGAAAGCAATCACAAACACACAAACACACCTTTGTTTATGTCTCATGTCCAGTTCAAGTGTGTAGGTAATGAGGGCTAAGCACCCCAGTGAATGTACAACTAATCTCTGATTACACAATTCACACACAGACAAACCTCGGGAGGAGAAGGTCCGCCACAGAAAGGCTCCTTTGTTGTTTTTAATGCGCTTTTCTGCCGCAGATCCGAATGAACTGACGGGATAATTGCTTTTACATAACACACTAAACACAAAGCAATTCTGATCGGTGTGTATTTGATGGGCCAGGGACTCCCACCAAATCATACGCTGTGATGAAGAGCCTAGCCCAGCATGCCACACACGAAAACATAGCTTTATTATTAATCATCAATCATTTTTTAAATTCTTTTTTGGTCCATGACTTCTAATTTAGTGACGTGTCATAGCCCTCCATTGTCTAAATCTAGTTTAATCTTCACTTATTTTATCTAATACAAGCTAACATTCAAGCTAGGCTAACAGTTGGCTTAATTGCTAACAGACAGCAACTACTCTTAACCTAAACTAATAAAAGTTTTAATGGTAACCCAGTAATTGCTTTTAACCTGAAGAAGATCAAAGGAATAATGGTAAACAAGTATAACTCTTAACCTGAAGCAACAAAATGTTAAAATGGTAACCCAGTAATTGCTTTTAACCTAAAATAACAAAACATAATTATGGTAAGCTAGTAATAACTTTTAACCAGCAATAACAAAGGTTAATTATGATAACACTGTAATAATTTTAACCTAGAATAACAAAAGTAATTATGGTAAGTCAGTAATTACTGTTAAACAAAAGCAATAATAGTTCATTATGATGATTTTTAGCCTAAAGTAAGTAAAAGTAATTATGGTAACTCAGTCACTACTTTTAACCTAAAGTAACAAAAGTAATTAGGATAAGTAACTAAAAGAAAGTGTGCCTAAACTACAAGAAATTATGCCAACTTAGTAATTACTTTTAACCTCAAATAACAAAAAAATATTTATGTAATTTTAGTGTGTTTTTTTTTAAATGCCTGTGTTCTTCATGAAGTAACGAATAAATACATATATTTTACTAGCGATAAAAAATACCTTGATTGGTAGCTGGTTGCCTTTTTTTTTTTTCAGTTTGCTTGGTAGTTGCTACAGTGCTCCAGGAGGTTACTAGGGTGATACCAGGTGATCACTACAGCATCCCAAGTGGTTGCTAGGCTCTTTCTACATGATTGTTATAGTACTTCTGATGTTTGCTAAGGTGTTGCTACCTGGGTGCTATTTTGTCTTGTGGTTGGTAGGTATTATAATGGTGCTCTAGGTGGTTACTAGGAGGGTCCCAGGTGGTTGATACTCTTTCTGTCTTGTTGCTATGGTACATCTGATGTTTAATTAAGTATTGCTACCTGGTTGTTATTTTATCTCTAGGAGATGCTGGGTAGTCTAGGGTGTGCTACACAGGGATTACTACAGTAGTCCTAGCTGATTATGGCATTATCCCAGGAGGTTCCTAGGATGTTATTAACCAGGTGCTATGGTATCTCTAGCGGTTGAATCTCATCATTGATAAGGTGTTGGTAGTGTATTTGCCTGCCATCTATTCCTACGTGAAAACTATTCCTACGTCTGTTTCTGCACAGAAACCATAATGCTATCAAAAACTTGTGTACAAGCCTACCATTCCTGATAGGACAACAAACGACAATTGTGTCATAACCGATAACAATGTCACTAATTATCATTCATTATCATGTAATTTCCACATTCTTACCACAACATAGTTAGTAGTGAAGTCATTTCATGGCCAGCATGAAATACTAATAAGACACCATTTGAGTCTTTCATTTGATATCAGTCCATAATAGTATTTTGCAGAAAAACTGCATTCATAGCTGACTTTTAAATTTAATACTGTATTCACTGTATTCTTTAGGTATGAATTAAAAAAGGACTTAACAAAATGAAAGGTAGTCTTGGAAGGGCTGGAAAATGGCCTTGATCCTTCAAGTCACCCATCATTCCTAGTGTGTCCTCAGCTTTAGACAAAGTGGTCTTTGTAGATAGTGTTTAGCTTAGAGACTTAATCATAAATAATGGAGAGTCACTGTGGCATGGCCCTCTCCAGGATAACTGTACTTTTATATATTCCCTGAGAGAGTTAAAGCACACACACACACACACACACACACACTCACACACTCACACACACGCAACTTGAGAGCTGCTTCGAGCCACAAACACAAAGGATATTGCACCATCCATCATCAATGCTACTCCGCTGCACCACCCAACCAGCGTTTACGCAGATATGCCATCAGTAAATCCCTAACATATAAACACATTCTTCACAATATGGCAAAAAACTGTGTGCAGATCAGCAGAGCTATTGAGGGGAATCACCTCTGGAGATCAGTTAGCCATCCATGCTAACTCTGCATTGGAAAGCAGCGGTGTGGCGACGTTTTGTGAGGAACACTCTGGGATTTCTGCCGTTTCTGTGAAAAGTGGAGCCAAATAAACCTATCACAAAAAATATTACTGACACAGACATGTCTTTAAAAATGGAAACCATTACACATATTCAATCAACATGTAAATATACTTAAATATATTAGTGTTGAAATATATGTGCTGATGTGAGGCAT
Source organism: Bryconaethiops microstoma (assembly GCA_037577275.1). Taxonomy (NCBI): domain Eukaryota; kingdom Metazoa; phylum Chordata; class Actinopteri; order Characiformes; family Alestidae; genus Bryconaethiops; species Bryconaethiops microstoma. The sequence continues at coordinate 11,273 of JBBJLS010043092.1, forward strand.
GAATTCGTCTCAATATGGGGAGACAGCTTTAACCACTAGGACATCCATTAAAAAAACAAACACATTTACGAATTTGTCTATTTGTTCTGTCTCTTTTGCACTATTGATCTCTTTGTTTCTCTGTATGTCTTTCAATCTTTTTATGCAGTCTATCTGTCTGTCTCTCTATCTCTCTACCTATCTGCCTATCTATCTACCTGTCTGTCTGTCTGTCTGTCTGTCTGTCTATCATTCTATCGCTTGTTGGTTGTGGAGATTTGTCCCAGTGTTCTTTTCTCTTGGTTAGAAACTGCAGTAAAAACTCAATCTTTTTTGGTTTTTTTTGAGTCTGTCATCATCAATGACACTCTTTCTCTTTCCCTTGAATGGAGCAAAACTTTTCTGTCTTTCTCGTCTCCCTGAGAAGAACAACAAGAGGCGGAGAGCGAGCCGACTTATTGGTGTTTACCCGAGTCTGGGGGCGAAAATCAAAGATGAGCAGAAAGAAGCAATCAGGGAATATTTCTTCTTTTATATATTTATTTATTTTTTCCAAACTGAGCTGTCACAACATTTTACAGAGAGAGTGCAGAGAAAAAAAATCAACTTGACACAATTTTTCAAGTCACCTTAAATGTGCTTGATCTTGCTCTTCCTTCTGCAGTTGCATGCTGGAGGTGCCCTTCTGCCCACTGACGGATTTCTAATCAGTTAGAACCATTTCTCTGCGTGCGTGTGTGTGTGTGTGTGTGTGTGTGTGTGTGTGTGTGTGCACATGTATAAACAGATCAGTCACAACACGAATTAAGTGAAGAACACTGATCTGTTGAAGGGTGCAATATACTAAGTAGCGAGTGAACAGTTAGTTCTTGAAGCTGATGTGATGGAAGTAGGAAAAATGGGGACCTGAGAGACTGACGAGGGCCAAACTGTGGTGGCTAGTTGACTTGGTCAGAATATCTTCAAAACTGTAGGTGTTGTGGAGATTTCCAGTACACAGTGGTCATTACCTACCAAAACTGGTCCAAGGAAGGAACATTCTGGACACACAAGACTTATTAATGCACCTCAGGAGTGAAGGCTAGACCAGAACACAGTGAAATGAAACAAGGTTCCTCTAGGATTGTGGTACAAGTTTAATAACAAAAACAGAAACACCACGAGACTGCAGAGGTGTGGGGAGGACGGGACGAAAGCGAACGTGCAAAAAATGCAAGATGAAGAGTACAATGATTTACAGAACAAGACAACAATCTGCAGTCAGACGGTGCAGCAACAGCACTAGTGTAAGTGAATACAGTATTATGCTGTTTTCTACCAAATGAGTCATTAATTGTGCAAAAAAAACAAAGGAATGCAAAGACTGAGGTAGACTGCAATAAATATATTTGCAAAAATAGCAAACAGAAGGAAGAGGATTAGAAAACATTGTACAGCATATAAATAAATACATGGTATTTATGGTGGCAGTTGGGAGGATAAGTTTTCTTGTTTTGGCAGAACAGTTAAGTTTGTGTGTGTGTGTGTGTGTGTGTGTGTGTGTGTGTGTGTGTGTGTGTGTGTGTGTGTGTGTGTGTCTGATACACAGGGGGTTTTTTTATTCCGTTTTTTATGAGTCTAATCCCCTAAATCCCCTGGTAGTGAAGTCCCGCATACTGCGAAACCTTCTGACCGGTCGGGGTGCCCATGCTGACCCCTTTCCACGTACACATCATAAAATAATCCATTTTCATGCATTAATAAGGTTCATAACTTTTTTCCCCTTTTCTGTTTTATTTCCCTTTTAACTTATGTACACTAAAATCTGCGTATTACGTTTACACCAGTTCCTAAGTGCTATAATGACATTATTATTTATCAGTGAATGTCTGTCTCTGTAAATGGGCTCTTAATGGGATCAGTGAACACTGTCAGTGAATTCCTGTCTATGTCTACAAACAAGAAAGAGCCCACATGACTGCTTATGACACATAGTGATGGTAAACAGTGGTGGGAGGGCAAGTTAGGAAGCTGTGTGCCACACTTGAACAAGTCAAACTGGGACAAGGAGTGAGACTTAAGACTTGCACTTAATTCATCACACCCCTCACTGCTTTATCCTTTTAGTCTAGTGAGCTGCCAGATTTATGGGGTGCGTCCCAAACCGCCAGACATAGAACCCACTTCAGCTCCTCACCCCATCCTCCAGTGGCTCTTTGGACCACGGCCATGAAGACAGTCACCAAATTTACGAAATATCTCTGAGTTCTTGTGTGTCATGTCCGGTTTGTCCCGTATCTCTTGTCTTCTCAAAGGTTTTTAGTGCACGCGGCACCTCTACTGGACACCAGAGTCGAGACCAGAGTCATCCTTTTGTCTCTGTTGTTACATGGGTCAGTTGGGTTCAAGCTTGGTGCTCAGACCCTGATCCAACTCCTTTATTGGGATGGAGAAATCAATAGAAACTAGACTTTGGGAGTCATATGCGGTTCTAGACGTGGGCCAGCGTGGGCCAGGGCCCCTGTAGAATTGCTCCTGGCCCCTGTTATGGCCCCTGCACTGAACAGCCAATGATT
>JBBJLS010043151.1:0-13803 GCA_037577275.1 Bryconaethiops microstoma
TATATATATAGTGTTGATGGCAGACCCCTGCTACACCTGGTGAATGTGCTGTGTTGTGTTCACACATGACTGATGTCTATAAGGGGCCACTTTACTGTACTCCATACTATATCTTCACATGGATTCTCCTGCCACTGTTATGCTGACGACACTCAACTCATCTTCTCCTTTTCTCCTGGTGACTCTCAGATCTTGACCTGGATCTCTGCATGTCAGAATGATTTTTCCTCCTGAATGACAGAGCATCACCTGAAGCTAAATCCCAGCAAAACTAATCTCTTTTGGAAATGCTCACACATCAAAAGCATAAAATGAAGGTGTTCTCTTAGATGAAGAGCTCCCATCTTTATCTCACATTAACAATCTCCCAAACCTGCAGAACCTTCTTTGTAACATCAGGAGATTCGTCCAGTCCTCTCTACCGAAGCCACTCAGATACTTGTCCAATCACTCATCATCTCCAGACTGTAACACACTCCTAACTGACCTTCCTCTGAAGACCATTAGACCTCTACAGATGATCCAGAATGTCTGGTCTTCAATACACCAAACCTATCACACACCACTTCACTACTACAGACCTTCACTGGGTTCCTGTGGTTCTCTATTAGATTTAAAACTCTAACATTCTCCTACAGAACCAAAACTGGTCCAGTTCTTCCTGTCTAATCAGTTTTGATTAGACCATGGGTAACAACTCCGCCCTCTTAGAGCATCAATCACAGCCCAACTCCACCCACCTCCTCTATAAAGTCCAGGAACTGCATCAAGACTTTTCTTAGCTTCAGCATCGAAGTGATGGAACAAACTTCTCCTAAACATCACAACTGCTGAGACCCCTGTTGAGTCTCTTCTAACAGAGACTCAAGATCCTCCTCTTCTCTGAGGAGAACATCTACATAAATGAACTTAAAACAAACCTCGTAAATAACTTAAAACTTCCTTCAGTCCTGGAGGTTCCTATCTGTGTGATCTGAGAAGATTCTGGTGGTTTTTCTCTGTGTGATCTGAGAAGATTCTTGTGGTTTTTCTCTGTGTGATCTGAGAGGGTTCTGGTGGTTTTTCTCTGTGTGATCTGAGAGGGTTCTGGTGGTTTTTCTCTGTGTGATCTGAGAGAGTTATGGTGGTAATTCTGGATTCACTGGTGTGAGAGGCGTATTTACTTGTGGACTATAAAACACATGCACGTCTCTCTCTGGATAAGAGCATCTGATGAATGCTGTGAATGTAAATAGTAATATTATCACATTCTTGTTTTTAAAAAAGAGAGAGAATCACCTGGTATGGGCTCTTTAACGTTAACCATAATACAAGGAACATCTAAACTGTTCCCAGATCAGCTCTGCAAGCCAAACATCACCAACACCAACAACAGTAAGAGGATGAGCAAGAGACACTGGAGAGCAGCATGAGGAAGTGAGGGTCAGGATGGGAGGACAAATAGAGAGAAAAGAGGAAGAAGGAGTAGGAGAGGAGCCCGAGAGGATCAGCCACAGAGAGAGAGAGAGAGAGAAGGAGAGAGAGAGAGAGAGAGAGAGAGAGAGAGAGAAGGGGAGACAGAGAGAGAGAGACGGAGAGAGAGATGTTCATACTTATAGGTCTGGGCGATAAAACAATAAAAGTGTTTTAGTATTAAAAGAGTAGATCAAACATGCACAGAGCTCCACTTCATTAAGGTAGAATACATTTAGTCTATAGTTTCTACTGTTAAATTTATGTTGTTTACAATTGTGTATATTTGTAAATTCATTATATTATACTACTCTATTCTCTTTTCTAGTTACTGTCTCGGTGATTCAGGTTTACATTACACTGCGTGTTGTACTGGTAGGACTGTGTGCGTGACAAACATCTTTAATCGTGAATTGTGGATCAGACTTGTGGACGTGGTTTCGGACACAGAATGACTTACTGTGAGCTGTAAAAATGATCTGAACTTCAGCCCTACAGGCAGCCGTTTCAGACCTAAACCATGCCCCCAAGTCTGATCCACCTTGCGGAAGAAGTTCAGATCATTTTTAACGCTCACAGAAAGTCATACTGTGTCCTAAACCACATCCACTAGTCCGCACTGTCTTAAAGGTCTGATATTTACAACAACCTTGATGTAGAGAAACAATTTAAGTGACCATTGACTTCTAGTGAAAGTGATGTTAGTGTCACAGCTCCAGCTCTGAAGAACATAAATTTGGACTCAAACACATCTTGACTGACTGATCTGGGGTCAGTGGATCACCGTGGACATTTGATACATATACAAAACAAAGAACCAAATAACAATATGTATTGTATTATTATTATTATTATTATTACTGCTACCACTAATAATAATAATAATAATAATAATAATAATAATAATACTCATTGTTTTTTGGATATGACAAACATGGGTTAATGTTCTAATGAGGGTTCCAAGTACAATTGAGGCTTTAAATTGAGCATTAAAATGACTTTAATACTGAACAGTATAATTACATTGAGAACTATGGAAAAATATATTACAATAAGCTATTAGGCTGTATCACCCAGCCTATACATCACATAAACGTCACACATCACACCACAGATGCTGTCACACTCCAGTGGATGTCCGGTTGACCTTGCTGACCTTTCCTGTGACTGTTTCTTTCTGATTAGGTTAAAACTGCATGGCATTTTTTAAATGATTGGAGGCAGTTCCTGAACATTTAACCTCCAAGAAGCATTAATTTGGTTCTGCCGGGAGCAGCTCGGCTGGTCTGATGTTTATATGACATGAAGTTCCTGCTCTTCTCCACTCTCTTCCAGCGGGACAGGCAGGAACAGGGAGTGGACAGAGAGAGGATGGGGAGAAACAGGGAGGGGACAGGGAGAGGACAGGGAGGGGACGAGAGAAACAGGGAGAGGATGGGGAGGGGACAGAGACGGGAACAGGAGCAGATGAGGGTCTATGACACTGTTAAACTTGGCCTCTTCTATGTTACAGCACTCGCAATGGACAAACCAAGTAGAGTTAAACCAGATATTAGTGGAGTTTAAAGCAGGTTTTTAATGGTACAATAGAGTTCAAAGAAGGATTTTATGCTACAGTGAAGTTTAAAGCAGGTTTTTCTGATACAGTGGAGTTTTCAGGCTACTACTGACATTATGGCACAAGACTCCAGCAATGAGGAGAACACTATCAGAAAAACAGAAATTGTACAAAACATTGTACAAAAGGTTTCTGGTGTTAAAGGAAAACTTCAACGAGTTTCCAGCCTAATTTTCATCTGTGGCATGCAGCCAAATGCCACCGAACACAATTCCAAAACATTTCCCCCTGAAATAGAGCCACCGACCAACCTACAGTGGAGGCTGAGGAGCAGACGGTCAGATCTGGGAATGCACTCTGACAGACTGAGACTGCTGAACCAATGCTGCTCTGATGAAGTTAATTTGATTTAAAACACAGCAAAAAAGTAGTTCCGGTCACTTTGCCTGAACCTGTCCAGTGGAGGACACACTGTCTAATGAGCTTTAAATATAAATTAAAGCTCAACCCGGTGTGAGAAAGGGAACGTACACTACCGTATGCGCTGCTGAGAGGCTCCTCAGAAGTGTTTGGTCATTAAACAGAGGAATAAAACACATGCTCATAATTACAAGATAAAGTTAAAAAGTGAGAGCTTTATTTTACGTTCTCGAGCTTCCTTGTTTGTTAATACTGCTGTTACTGAAATCGCAGAAACACCTCAAATTACCAATCTTTGTCTTTGTAAATTTTAAAAAGAAAAAATGTACTTTTAATTATAACTTGAACTACAATCTTTGGTTGGACCGTAGTAATAAAAATTTATGAGGAGTCAATTTCCTTTCCCCTGGCAGAATTTCCACGAAGGGGCAAGCAGAAAATACATGAAACAAATTTACAGACCGACTGAAGAGTTCATAAGCGAATACATTTCACACCGGAGTGCAAAAACTAGCACTTTATTACTGTACTCCAGTACTGTCCTCTAAGACTTGCTTTATATTAGTTTTTACAGCTTAGTTTATTCTTTTTTTACACACTTTTTAAATGTTAATAAATATTTTAATGGTCAGCATTAGCTTATTTCTCAATACTGTGTGCTTGTATGGGTGTGGGGTGTGTGTGTACTTTAGTACTGTCCTGTAAGTCTTCTACTCCAGTCTTATTGACTTATTGTATCTGTACTTTTCCAAGAGAAATATTCCCTCTCCTATTGAATTCTATAGCTGTCTGAACGGGAAGCGGGTTGGAACGGCTGTCTGTGGCATTTAAGCGTTTCACACACAGCAGACACGGATCAGGGCTGAACCTTCCAAAGTAACTTTAACACAGAGGCCAAGGAATCTAACCCAGTCTGACCCAATATGATCCAATCTGACCCAGTGTGACTCAGTCTGACCCAGTCTGACCCAGTGTGACTCAGTCTGACCCAGTCTGACCCAGTCTGACCTAGTGTGACTCAGTCTGACCCAGTCTGACCCAGTCTGACTCAGTCTGACCCAGTGTGACCCAGTGTGACCCAGTCTGACTCAGTCTGACCCAGTGTGACCCAGTCTGACCCAGTGTGACTCAGTCTGACCCAGACAGGGAAAAGTCCACCTGCGGTTTCTTCAGCTCTGTAATGGCACTGCACTCGCGGTTTCTACATCTACAAGCTCTGCTTAGACCACTGACACTTCTGCTGCCCTAGGCCATGACTCTAAGCCACACCCAAATTATGCCCCAGGTCACACCCAAGGCCAACCCGATGTAGCCTACCCCCCGACCCAGATAAATTTACTGAGCCCTCCACACAAACCGAGACTAATCTAAGCTGCCACTAATTTACTGCAACACCTCTACTGCTCAGTATGACTTCAAAGCTTTTATGGACTTTAGTGGTAAAATAGATCTAGTCAATACCAAAATTTATCTAAATTACTTTATATTAGTTGTACAGCTAAATTGTTATTTATTCCACTCTTTTTAAATGTAAATAAATATTATAATGGTCAGCATTAGCTAATTTGTCAGTAGTGAGTGCTTGTGTGGGTGTGGGGTGTTGGGGAGGGGGGTGTGTGTCTGTGCATGTGTGTGTCTGTGTGTATGTATGTGTGTTTGTGTCCAGTGCTTTACAAATCTTTTGTTTTGATGAGTGTGACAAGCGGCTTGTCATCAGGACTGTAGTCTTCATAAGAGATGGGAGCGGCGTCGTACATGGCTGGCCGAGACTTCTTTCCGAACCTGGAATACAAAGGACATAACCAACAAAATGCGGTGCAAAACATTGACTGAGAGAATCCATCCATTAAGAGAAACAGAACTGAACCTGGATGAAACTGTGACTGTTCTAACTGAGTGAAGGCCTCTATGCCAGGTGAGCATTAGTCTCTGCCCCCAGATAAATGGCCAGTCGAGTGCAGCTCAGAAGCTTAAAGTGAAAACTGAGGCTCCTTTGTCCCAAAACACCTTTTGCTGGAGAACCTGTGTTTTCACACAATATTTTACCCACAAACTGAAGGGAAGTTTGATTTTACCTCTATGGGACCAGAACTGGCTCTTTTTCTGAAAAAATGCACCAAACTCTCCAGTGAGCTGTTGAATGAGACGCTCCACAGTCTTTATTTACTTCGGCGGGGTGGGAGAAGTGGTCATGGCTGAAACGCAAGCGCCGCAATCAGAGGCAGAAAAGAGGAAAGCACAGCGGGGTTAGCTCGAGGCTAACAGCTAACTCCACCAGACTAGTGATACCGTTCGTTCTCTTCATGAACGTCCAATCGCTGGACAACAAACTGGATCACATAAAGCTGCAGCCAGTGGTAATTTAAAGACTGTTGTGTTTTATTTTCACTGAGACTTGGCTTCATGAAAAAATCACAGACTCGTTTTCAGAATGGACCAGGACACCTCTCTGTTGGGTAAGACTCGCGGCGCGGGACTGTGTGTGTACATAAACAGAGACTGGTGGACAATCGCTACTGACGTTACGATGCACTGTTCTCCACTGACTGAAATCTTGTCAGTAAGATGTCGTCCCTTCTTACTGGCAAGGGAGTACAGCTAGGTGCTGGTGGTCGCCGTGCACCTCCTGCCTAGCACTAATTCTAATCTAGAGCTAGCTGAACTGTATGAGGCCTTAAGCAAGCTGCAAACAGCACACCCAGACTCATTGCTGGAGACTTCAATCACATAAATCTGAAACATCAAAGTGTGGCCAAATGGTGAAGTTTCAGGTCTCCAGGACTGCTTCGCTATGACAAACCGGGACATTTTTAGCGAGGCTTAAATGAATGGTGACTCCATCAACCTGGAAGAGTACACAGACTCTGTCACTAGCTACATCTCAAAGTGCATAGAGGATGTTACTGTCTTCAAGAGTGTCACCATGAGCCCTGGAAGACGCTGCTAAAGACCAGAAATGCAGCCTTTAGATCTGGAGACAAGGCAGCCATCAGGGTGGCCAGAGCCAACCTGTCCCGTGCAATAAGAAGAGTGAAGCGGGCATATGCACACAATATCAATGAACACTTCAACTGCACTAAAGACACACGTCGTATGTGGCAGGATATTCAGGCAGCCACAGATTACAGCCACAGCCCCATCCGCACACCATCATCCCAGTCATCAGTGACGTGTCTGAATGACTACCAGAGACAATAATCTCTCTCTTAACGTTAACAAGACTAAAGAGATTATTGTGCACCTCATGTCCAACCCACACCCCACTTAACATTAATGGCTCTGCTTTCGAGATTGTTAGGACCACCAATTTCCTCGGTTTTCCCCTTAATGAGGGCCTCACATGGACAAGCAACACCACCTCCCTAACATAAAAAGCCCAGCACATTTTACATCCTGAGACGGATGAAATGAGGAAGCCTTCCACCTCTCATCCTCACCACATTCTTCAGAGGGACCATGGAAAGTGTTCTGACCAGCTGTATCACTACCTGGTAGGACAACTGCAACATGTCCGACCACAAGTGCCTGCAGAGGGTAGTGAGGACAGGAGAGGACATTATTGGGTTACTCTACCCTCACTAGAAGAGATTCCTCACACGGAGTGTTCGTAAGGCCTGCAGCATTGTGCAGGACCCCTCCCACCCATCACACGGACTACTCACACTCCTGCCATCAAGGAGGAGATACCGCAGCATCAGAGCCAGATCTGCCCCAGACTGCAGGACAATTTCTACCCCCAGGCTGTCAGGCTCCTCTACACCATGCTCCCCCCGGGACCTTCCTCTCTTTCTCTCCACAAACTGTTTACACTGACTATACACTCATGCACAGCCACTTTTTATACTTGGTGATTCTGTTATACTGTGTATACTGGTTATATTGTCCATACTGTTTGCACAATTCTTAGAACGCACAAAAGAATCCATACTTAAGATGCTATTTATACTCGGTTATAATATACTATACTGGATTGTTTATACTAACATATTGTTTGCACAATTCTTTAAGAACGCACGAACCTTTAAGACTGTATACTCAAGCTGCTATTTCACTTGTTTCACAATGTTTTATGCTGTTATACTGTTATACACTGGTTATACTGGTCATACTTTTTGCACATTTTGCAACCATTGCACCTTTTATTATACTTACATTTATATACAATTAGACAGGTTAAATCTTACCCTTACCTTATTTCATACTTCTTTTTTGGACTGTTCTATTTTTTGCACAATGTCATATGTCTGCTACACTATTTGTACACTGTGGAACCTGAGCTTCACCATTTTGTCTCTCTTTATACTTGTATATGGTTGAGGCAACAAAGTTCACTTTGACTTTTGACTTTGACTCATTAACATATATTTAGATTTGTAGACTCATCAGTAGAGCAGCTCAGTTGAGGGGCTTCACTAAAAACTACACTAACCGGCTTAAATTTTTTGCACGATACTGTATTTCTAGGTGATACTTAGAATATTTAACTGGAGGTTGGCCTGGCAGTGCAGGTGGTACCTGGCATGGCGTATTGAGGCGATGGCATTGCTGAAGTCACTGTCGATGCTGCGGCAGTTGTAGAACTCCTGATAGGCGTGCCGGGACGAGGCCTGGTACTCGATCCGGCTGATTCTGCAAATTCCAACAATGAGGATGATGAGCATGAGGACAAAGGCCACACACAGTGCCCCGATGATAATGTAGAGAGAGTGACGAGGCATGTTGGTCAGAGAGTCCACTGGGTGAGCCATCTTCCACTGCAGGTCTGAAAAAGTGACAGAAATATGAGTAGATCAAAGGAAGGGTGGAAGGAGGGAGGATGGATAGATGGAAGGACAAACGGAAAATACAATGCTGCTGAGAACCTCACTCTGATTAGGGGTCAAAGGTGAACTCACGTATTTCACAGTTCCCACCCACCCAGCCTTGTGGGCAATGACAGGTGAAGCTATTTGATTGGTCGATACAGGTGCCACCATGGTGACAAGGATTGCTCTCACACTCATTGATGTCCATTTCACAATTCAAACCTGGAAAAATAAAGACGTGTGGACATTTATACAATATTACTACTACTACTACTACTAATAATAATAATAATAATAATAATAATAACTAGATGCATTTCCATGAGAAAATGCAAAGGGTGATTGCGCGGTTGCTGATCACCAGTGTTCGGTATGATCTTCTGATTGAGAGTCCAGCATTTTAGCACTGTGCCACTGGGGGGCGGGGGTGGATTCACCTCAAAAATACATTTTTTTAAATGATCAATATTCAGCCTCTGATCATCTGATCGACTAGCTGTGTACATGCACACTTAAGGGGATATTAATGGACAGCAGCTCTTATCAAGGCATTTATGGGCAAGAACACCTGAAAGCGTTGGAGCATTCTCAGGCCAATTATTTTTTATGAAACCACAACAAACAGTGACACACGTTTTTTTTTATATAACAGACACGAGCTTTAGTGTCTTGACATTTGTTGATGAGTCTGCTGTGTGTTTTTCTCTGTGTTTGATTCTTCATGTTTGGGATCTTCAGTTTTTGTCCGTTCCCAGGACTCTCTTTTAGAACACACATTTTAAAGGTGACCTGACCATTTTCTGTCTCGTTCCACATATTGCAGAGGTTTCCTGACGATTTCTCAAATGATCAGTACACTGCCCCTGATCAACCGATCACAATGTTAGCGTGAGCTCTGAGGAAAAGTGGTGCCTATATTTATTTTGTATCTACCTAAACACATACTGTAACTAACCTGTATATCCTGGTGAACACACACAGCTAGCATTGCTCCCTCTGCTCTCACAGTGGCCTCCATTCAGACACTGCAGCTTTACACAAGGGTCTTTATAGATCTCACAGTGTCTCCCTTCACACACACGCATACACACACACACACACACACACACACACACACACACAATTTGTTATGTTTGAAAACACACATATTTCCAGTTTAATCATCTCAGCAGGAGACGTTCTGAGTCTCAGTGTGAGGAGCTGCTGTTGGTGTGTAAAGTGTTTAATTACGCCATATTTTACAGTTCTGATCACACTAATGAACACTGATTATACTAGTGAGCACAGTTCTATGTACATTATTGAACACAGTTCTGTCTACATTGGGGAACACAGTTCTGGCTACACCAGTGAACACAGTTCTGGCTACATTAATGAACACAGTTCTGGCTACACAAGTGAACACAGTTCTGGCTACATTAGTGAACACAATTCTGTCTACACAAGAGAACACAGTTTTGAATTCAACTAGAGAACCCTGTTCTGACTGCACTAGTGAACACGCAGTAAGCATGTGCAAATCTGACACACCTGTGTACTCTGGGGTACAGACGCATTCATAAGCGTTGATGAGGTCCCTGCAGGTGGCGTAGTTCTGACAGGGAGCAGATAAACACTCATTATATTCCTCCTCACAATACAGGCCGTGATAACCTGTGGGGATTGAGAGAGAAGAAAGCAAAGGATTGACGGAGAGGGAAGAAACAGAAAGAGAAGAGAGAGAAAAGCAAAGAAAAGAGCAGGATGAGAGAGAGGGGTGGGGATGAGAGAGAGATTAAAGAGTGTTATGTAGTGTTATCAGTGTTATGTAGTTCTCCTTATTACCACAAGGTGGCAGGCTGCGCTGTTTTGTGTGTGTGTGGGTGTGTGTGGGTGTGTGTGGGTGTGAGATTCTGTTTTTTCATCACTGATAAAGTCGAGGATAGAACAGAAGAAACACACACACACACACACACACACTATGTCCATTACTTAAAAACAGGGAAGCAAACCACCTGCATTAAGAGACCCTTATGTATTCGTATTGGTCAGTGTTAATATGAATGAAGCATTCTCATTGGTCAGTTTTAATATGAATGATTCACTCCCATTGGTCTGTTTTACTATGACTGAAGCACTCCCTATGGTCATTTTTAAATATGAATGAAGCACTCCCATTTGTCAGTGTTAATATAAATGAAGCACTCCCATTGGTCAGTGTTAATATGAATGAAGCACTCTCATTGGTCAGTGATCATATGAATGATGCATTCTCATTGGTCTGTGATAATATAAATGACACACTCCCATTGGTCAGCGTTAATAAGAATGAAGCACTCTCATTGGTGCATCCATGGTTTGAAGGAGAAAATGTATGAATACTCGGGTACCAGTTGCCTTGACAACCAGACAGAGGAGGATAGGAGTGGGCACAGAGGAAACACATCCACACATACACACACACGTTTGTTTGTGCATTTCTCTTCTGTGTCATCCTCAGTCTGATTGTCTTGGTCTGTTTTGTGTGTGTGTGTGTGTGTGTGTGTGTGTGTGTGTGTGTGTATATCTCACCTGGTACACACAGACACCTGTAGCTGGTCCCGGCGCTGCGGCAGACGCCATGTGCACATGGGTTCAGAGCACAGAAATCCACTAGCTGACCACAGGTGGGTCCAGTGAACCCTGCTGGACAGGTGCAGCTGAAGCCCCGCCCACCCGCCTGAGGGTAACAGGTACCATTATTGTGGCACGGAGTGGACAGACATGGGTCCACTCTTACCTCACACACACTGCCCTGATAACCTACAGAGAGAGAGAAAGAGAGGGAGAGAGACAGCGCAAGAGAAAGAGAAGGAGATTTAAATTTTCTAGGTTTCTTTTTCTTTTAGAACCACAAAAAGAACCACTAACTGCACACAGTCCCGAGCAAACTGACTGCTCACAGCCCACTCCCAAATGATTGTAGCCCCTCCCACTGACTATGATGCTTTTGAAGGACATCTCTCAGAGACATGGATTTTAGAAACCAAAGCAAAATCACACCAGCTTTTCTTTACAGAACATGCATCTGATTTGGTCAAAAGGCTCAGTACATCATGTCTTCCAAGGTTCTAGGATGGTTCAAGCATGCCTTAACAAGGCTTAGTGTCCAAAAATATTTCGAACCTTCAAAATAATTAGGTACCAATGACATGGAGCAACCGGGCACGTGCTTTAGATATGTGTAGTAGGGTTTTGTTGATCCATGTCATTGGTTCTCCAATTCTTTCACAGTCCGGCATCCACAGCTCATTTAATCAACTTTGCCCCTTGTCTGCCAGACCGAAGCGTGTCTCTATGCCGGCTCCATGGCTGTCTGAGGTCCTGCAAAGTAACCGAAGGGAACTGAAAGCAGCCAAAAGAAGATGGAGCAAAACACTTAAGAACAGTGACCTTATCTTTTATTTAAATTTTCTACTGATTTAACTTCTGCTAAATCTGCATCTAACCCTCGCAAGATCTTTGACCTTTTCATCCCTTCTCAGCTCTCTCACCAGAAGACTTCACCGAGTTCTTCGATGAGAAGATTGATGATATTAGAAAATTCTTTTCTCCGACTATCAAGCTGCCTGCCAGTCAGAGACCAGCCCATGCTGCCCAGTTTCGTCGAGCTCCAAACTGCACTACTGCAACTCTCTACAGGCTGGACTTCCACTGAAGGTAACAAAACTACTTCAGCTGATTCAGAATACAGCTGTGAGGTTAGTCTTCAATGTTTCAAAATTCTTAAGTTTAAATCACTTGCCTTCAAGGCCAAGAATGGATGAGCACCTCCCATACATATCAGCATTGATCAAGCAGTGTGTCACTTCTCGTCCTCTAAGGGCATCAAGCACTGTTCGTCTGGAACCCCCATTGCTCAAAAGAAGAGGAAGACATGCGTCAAGACTCTTCTCAGTCTTGGCCCCCCAGTGGTGGAATGAACTCCCTCTTCCAATGCGGAGTCCCTCACTGTCTTCAAGCGGCATCTGAAGACCCACCTCTTCAAGGAGCACCTTGGTGACTAACTATGCCTCTTGTTTCTGCTTATTTATTTATTCTTCCCCCCTTTTCAATTAAAAAAATACCCTCATCTCCATGACTTCCTTACTTTAGCTTTAACCTCTGACTTTTCTTTGACAGGAGTTGTTAAGGTGTACTTAGCTGGCAGTAACTTGGTTGAGTAGCGGACATTTATTTAAGTATAGCTTTACAGGTTTGAGGAACAGATGACAACTACTTCAGCACTGATGTATGTCGCTATGGATAAGAGCGTCAGCTAAATGCCATAAATATAAATGTAAATGTATCCTTTTGGACTCTCGGTGAGAGTTCTACTTGTTTCTGTGTACGGTTCTTGGTTGTGCCCCAGAGTTCCACACTAAACTCCTTTTACTTTGTGTTGCTATTACAAATTTTTCTTGTATTCGCTCTGGTTGCACCATCTGACTCCAGGGCCGCAGTTTCAGGCCAGTGGTGATACAAACAGCAACCGCCTGGCATCTCTTTGATGTTGTAAATGTTTCTATTTTTAACATAAAGATGTTAAGGTTCTAAATTTTTCTTTGTCAGTGAGACAACGTTCACCTCGATGACTCGTTCAACAGAACGTTCATGTTTGTTGTGAAACAGTACGAGCTGTGGTTGCTATGGTTACAGTGCTGTAACAGTGCTGAATTAATAAGGGAGAGGCTCAAGACGGTTTATAAAGACTGGAACCGACTGGTGGTGGAGGCATTGTGATGCTCTGCGTGATGTTCTGCCAGAGAACCTTGCGTCCTACATTCATGTGGACATTATTTCGACACCTAAACACTGCAGACCAAGCTCAACCCTTCATGGAGACGCTGTGAATCTGGAGATACTCGCCTGGGTGTCAGGGCTGTTCCAGCTCAGGAGATGCAGTTTGAACACAGAGGTGGAAAAAATGTGGTGGGTGATGGAGTTTTTCCTCCAGAGGGAAGAACCAGGACAGTTCGAGGTTCCAGGATTAATTGGAGGCGAGGAGGGAAAGTTTAAAATAAGAAACACGATGACACAGTTAAGGAGCCGAGAACACCAAGGCCCAAACAAAATCAGGACACTGTCCTGCTCACGCTCAATGTGTGAAGATTTGACATGGTTCTCAGCTCAGGTCAGTCAGTGGATCAGAGTCAAAGCAGCTACAAGATCTGAAACTGCTTTTATCATTGGAAAAATATTTTCAGGCATTTCTGAGGAGGCTTATCTGTGTGTGGGGGCCTGTGTGTGTCTAGTAATTTAGTTCTTCACAATCCCACCAACACCAGCAAGGTGAGGGACAGAAGATGGTTCTTCCTAGATGTGTGAAGCTTCAATCAGAATCAGAATCAGAAAACTATTTATCCCGGAGGAAATTGTTCAACACATCATATTAAACAGACCACACTTAAAGGATTGATGAGGAAGTGGGAGGACCACCCTACCCACCCAGAGAGAGAGAGAGAGGACAGTTATACTGAATGATGCAGGAGAAGGAGGACCACCCTACCCACCCAGAGAGAGAGAGGACAGTTATACTGAGTGATGGGGAGAGGGAGGACCACCCTACCC
>JBBJLS010043171.1:0-12251 GCA_037577275.1 Bryconaethiops microstoma
TCTCTCTCTCTCTCTCTCTCTCTCTCTCTCTCTCTCTCTCTCTCTCTCTCTCTCTCTCACTCACACACACACACGCATCAGTCTCCAAACAGGCAGCACTCTCCTCTTCTCCTTGTCTCTGTGCCATTTATTTTGCCATCCATCAGAGTTGTCAGAGAACACAGCTGTGTTCTGGTCAGGTCGATGCTGTAGTATCACCTCAACCTTCTCCTTCCTCACTAACTTTTGACCTGTGATCTGGAGGTGGCCCAGTGGTAGCCTGGGGTGCGGGATTTCTCATTAGATCGACTGAACTATTCTGGTCTGACAGATTCTAATACTCACTTTCTCTCTCTCTGTTCTCTTCTGTCTGTTTGTTTCTCTGCCCTCTGTCTCTCTTGCTCCCTTTTTTCGTCACTCACACTAAACGTACCTCTCATATCACTCCCATCCTCTGTCATCTTCACTGGCTACCCTTCCGTATTCAATATAAAGTTCTTCTGTGTACTTTTAAAGCCCTTCATGGTCTTACTTCCTATTATATACAAGACCTGCTGCATTTCTACACCATGCCCTGCACATTAGGTTCAATGGACTCTGGTTCACTTGCAGTACCTAAATACAGACTGTCCTCGATGGGATGCAGAGCCTTCTATGTTGGTGTGCCCAAATTATAGTACCCCAAAACCTTAGAAATACTACTTCTATTTCAAAATTCAGGAGTTTTTCTCTTTGTTTTGACGCTGTGTCTGTCTACTCTTGTTGTCATGCAGTATATATTGTGAGATTATTATTTGTAGGCTTTTGTTACTCTGCAAAGCATCCTTGAGTTTGAGAATGATGCTATATAAATTGTACTTATTATTATTGTTGTTATTATTACTCCCCATCACCGTAGTCTGCTCTCAGCTTTTTTGTAACTCTAAATTTGATGATGTATGGAAACATTTTATAAAAAATGATCATGTAGTCAGTCATACAGTAAACAAAATCTGTAGATTTTCACAGTTTACACAAAATGTTGAAGTACTTCAGTGTGCTGGACAGAGAACATCTCTTGGAACTGTTCCCCCCTATTTCCCCCTGACTGGCAGGTTCATTTCCATTGCAGAAGCTCCACTCATCTCTCCCTACAAAGCAAAGGAGCAGGGAACACCACAGCATTCCATAACAATTATTCATGTTCTACCATTTTCTCTTTTCTTCAATAAAGCAGCGACAGTTCCCTCAGAGGTCATGCGAAATGCCAGCTAAAGTAAGGATTAAAGAGTGAAAGTTGGCACACTCTTTAGCTTCAGCTGTTCGCAAAGTCTACAAAGGCGAGAAACGGAGAAAGAGAGAGGGGGAGAGGATTTGTCTTCTCGACGCGATTGAAGGGAGAAGGATAATCTTCCCCTCGTCTTGAACTTAATTAGCTCACGGCACAAAACTGCTCCTCTCCAATCAGGCTCCTTTTTCAGAGGGTCAGCAGTACATGCTCATGAATATGGGGGGGGGGGGGGGTCCACACGCCCACTTCACCCCACTCCTTTTTCTCGCTTTTTTGAATTCACACATTTCTTAAATGCTTTATTCAAAGACATTTCGTCTGTCTGTCTCTCTCTCTGTCTGGTTTTTCCCTCTGTTATTCTCCCACTCATTTGTTTTAAAAGATGTTTCCACCAAAAGACTAAAACTATGCCTAAATGAAAAAAGACGTTAAATAATATGCACTGGAATTTAGCTAACATGAATATTGACTAGATTTGAGTCTAAATGACAAAAGGATTTTGAAAATCATGTTTACATATAAATTAAATGGGGAATTATTTTATGTTGTGTACGTCTTACTGCCAGATGAGGTAGCCTGAGTGATCAGAGCTGCCCCTTCAGATGAGCTGAAGCTAACACTAGTGCAACATTATATGCTGAGAAGGACATTAAGCAAAGCTCAATAGCATAAAGTACTGCATGCGTATGAGGGCCTTCATATGTATCGCTGCAGAAAATTCAGTGTGTACACTGTTTAATCTGACTACTGTGTGAGGCTACTGTCAGTAGCTATGTTAAGAAAAGTTGACAAAGTTAGCTGTGCTCGCTAACTGTGTTTTAGATTGTTCTGTAATTTATTGCTGGAGAACTTTTTTAATTGAGTAGCAAATTTAGTTACCTAGTTAAAATTTAGCATACTTGAGATGACATCGTGACATTAATAGTTTGGACTCTGTGCTTTGAATGAGGTCTTCCACATTCAATGCAAACAT
This sequence comes from Bryconaethiops microstoma, assembly GCA_037577275.1. Taxonomy (NCBI): domain Eukaryota; kingdom Metazoa; phylum Chordata; class Actinopteri; order Characiformes; family Alestidae; genus Bryconaethiops; species Bryconaethiops microstoma. The sequence goes on from JBBJLS010043171.1 coordinate 2,223, forward strand.
TTTTTGGTTTTAGGAATGAAAGCACTCTTCAGATGACCAAGATAGCATGTGTCTGAAGTTTTACCTCTCTTAAGAGCATTACACATCACCTATGATATATGAGAAACTACATGAAAATATGAAATATTCAAATGCTTTTCCTTTTTGGAAAAGTGAAAGGAGAGTGGAGAGTTTTAGTAACACCTGTGACAAAGTGGAGAAAAAACAAATAAGCTTGAAGAGCTTTTTATTAGTTTGTCAAAAAGTCTCAGTTGCTGGAATACACCCAATCTGCCACACACTCAATATGTTATATCTTGTTGCCATACAGTTGGATTGGTTTAAGTAAGTTCATATCATCAAGTTGCTTTTATGCCATCTGAAAAATCACATTTGGTGTGCAAGATACTTTCATCTGCAAAAGTATGTACACTGGAATTACTTAATTAACATGAAGAAGCACAAACCATCTAGAGACAACACGCGTTTCAATGCACAATTACTATTTATTTTCTGAATTTAACATATCAAATTAAAAAGGAAAAACCATAAAACCTATCCTATGTAGATATTTCAGCACATTTTATGTATCCGTGTGTTGTACTTAGCAAATAAATAGTGCACTAAAATGTTATAATGCTATGCTACCAATAATGCTGTATTCAAGTACGTACACATGAGTCACTTAGAAAAATTTGGCTGGAGGAGTTTAAACTTTGGTATACGTCTAAACATCGGTTATACAAACGTTCAAATTCATTTGTTTATGTCCAAATCAAATGCACAAAAAAGTCAACCTCAGAATGATTAAATGGCTTTAATGTAATAGTTATGACGGATGTACTGCCATTGCCATTCTCACTGCAGGGTAATTCTGAGCTTTTCATTCATTTGTGGGGCAGTGACTTGTTGAACATTGAGTCAGTCAATTTTAATCTTTGGTTCATATCTACTGTTAAAGTTATTTTACACACTTTTGGAATATTAGGTCAAATAAAATTAAAATAAAAGAATAATAATAAAATACTTGCTGAACTAGAAGAGGACAGCTCTAGTTGTGTTTTGTTTGCTCTTCTGGCATATTCTCCCTGCACATCTGTCTCTTTATCAGTCTATCTAGTAGTCTGTCTTTTATACGCTGGAAGTCAGTTTGCATTAGCGGCAATTTTACATCTCACTTATCACTGAGAACTCTTAGCTTATCTTCATTCCACCCCTCCAACACATCAACGCTGTTCTGTTCAAGGTCAGAAAGAAACACAGTCATTTTTAGAGACAAAAATGACTTCCAAAACCATATCAAAATGCATATGGCAAGCCTGCCTTTCCCCCTTATACGCCAAGCCACGGTGGAGGAAAATAGATCAAACTGAAGGTGGAACGATCTTGTTCTGCTTCACTGTGTCCTGGAGCGAAGGTCTTCCTCTCCTCCTTCTCCCTACCGGTCTAAAGCTCCTCATTAAAATGCAGCAAGTATCCCCACTGTGATTAATGTCATGTCGTGATGCTCTGACTGCAAGCTTGATTGTGCTGATAATTGTGAAATTTTACACTCTTTATGCTGAAGGAGAAACCTGGATAGATTGAAGATGGTAATAGGGGCTGGATTTTTTTTTTCTTTTTTGCCTCAATTTTTAGCAAAGAAATCATAACAGATTTCCTTAAATAGTTGCAATTATTCCCCATGTTTTCTCCTAACCACTTTTCCTTGACCTTGATGGAAAATGAGGTCATGGAAAGATGTGAAGGAAAATGTGGGTCTGCTGTCATGAAATTACAATTTTCTGAAGAAGATCCGCTAAAAGCATGTCTTAGATTCTTTGCCCCATGTATTCTTACTGTGTTGTGTCACGCAGACTATGAAAAATATTACTTCACTACAAATGTTACAATGGCAATGTATATGATGATCTGCATCTTGTCTTTTTTCCTCAAGATTCAAGACTTAGGACTCCAACATTAGTGTAAAATAAAGTGTCAGTTGTTTTAACATACAGCAAAATACAATAGTAATTAAGGGCTCTGTGTTCATAAAGAGCTAATGCAGATTTAAGGAGCCATTTAATCATTTTATTGTTCTAAAGTAAGTCCTATTGAGAAAACAGAAAATAGTTTTCATGCTCCTGAATGTTTTCTCTGAAACTGTCAGACAGCATGGGGTCATCACTATAGAAACAGTAGATTTATAGTTATACTGATCTGTTTAAGGCCATGCCTTGAGTTTGTTTTCTAACTTGCACATGTAGTCAGCTTTAGCTCTTATGACAGCTCTCTCAAAACATATTTGGCAGCCTTATCCTGCCTCCACCTTTAAAAGCATTGTGTATATTTTTCCATAAATGTTTTCTCTCGCTGCTGAATCAAGGTTTATTGATCCAATATATAAATACAGACTTAGATTTAAAAACAAAAACGATGTGGGGCATTACAACATCATTATATTCACAGACCAATCATATTGTCCACACAGTCTTTTAATCAGTCAATCAAACCATTTCTTGGGCAGACCAGTGGTTTTACTACTTTAGTCATTGTTTTTAACATGTTTTGGATTCTGCCGCTAAGCAGGGATGAGAAGGATCAAGTTGATCTGACTGCTCAAGGCACTGCAAAGCTACAGCATGAAAGGTGTTAGCAATTGTACTGTAGCAGTGATGTGGTATTTTCGCACACTTGGTGGGCACATGAATGTGTAGTTTAAACCTTGGTAATGTCTTCTTCAAGATACTGAGGCTAAAATCCTTGAATATCAGCACCACCGAGTCTTGGTAGGAGTTTTCCACTTTCATAATGTGGGCAAGGACCTGCTGGGCTGCCTCTGTAGCTCCTGCTTCAGGAGGAATGTAAACAGCAACTAGTATGTTCGACAAGTGTCTTATCAAGTAGATTTGTCTGCATGTAATGGTGAGTGTCTCCAAAACCACAGAGCAGGTCTGTAAGATGTTGAGTGTTATGTCTTTGCATCTGTGGTTCACACAGTAACTCACACCTCCACCTCCAGCTTGTGTGAAGTCTCAGTGTGGTCGGCTTGGTGTAGAGAGAAACCCTCCTGGTGTGCTGATGAGTCTGGGAAGCCTATGTTCTGCCAGGTTTCAGTGAAGCACAGTATGGAGCTGTCTGAAGTATCCTGGCCCTGGCATCTGTGTATCCAACAACAAAATGACTTTGATAAAAGCACTGCTTAATCATTAACCATGTTGTCATGGATGTGTTGTAGGACTCAGTATCTGAGCAAAATCCAGAAACAGACAGTTTCAGCAACTTAATAAAGAGGTTTAGTTCATCCTTGTTTTCATAAATGTTTGAATGGTGCATTGCTTTCAGTGCCACAATTGTGGGATGTTTTAATCCCCTTCATTCATAAAGGATGTCCAGTGTACCCTGCACTAAAAGAGAGAGAACGGAAGCAATGAAGCACTTTTCCTTAGCTTTTAGAGAACTCGACCATCTCTTATGACAGTTTCCAAAGAGGAATTGTTAACACAACATAATTAACAGTCTTCAAGTAGCAAAGGCAAGGTGGGGTATATGGGGGGTTATGAGTCCTTGAACGATCTATGGGTGTGTTTGTTTAAGCTAGTGAAAGCCAGTCCCAGGGGTGAGAGTCCAAGTTGATTCTCTGCAGAGAGGAGACGATATCAGATTAGTGCTGGTATTAGCAGATACTCAAGATACTCTGTATTTGTACTGAACATGAGACAGTGGTATTGTGCCACCTCTAGTTGAAACAATATTTAAGAACGTTTTATGTTTTGTTAACGATCACTGTCAAAAATGTTCATGTGGGCCTGTTAGTGATTTCCATTCGAATGCAGCCTTTATTACAGGAGGCGGTCAGATGTCAGTGATTTCATCTGATATGTGACATGTGGTATCCATTCGGACCATATGCTCTTTCTGGACTGCTGGCCAAAATGTCCGCTACATACACACATGCGCACTCACACAAAAATTGCTACCTCACGTCGACCTACCTGCTGCACACAGCGCTCATGGCTTTTGGCTACTGCTATACTTGACCACACGTTTGCACACAGGAATGTACAAACACCCACACACACTTATTAATCCGTACAGGGGCTGACAGTGATCGTGCCTGGCCTTTTCGTTTTTCCTGACTGCGGCCCTCCTCTTTAATAATTCATCTCACCTGAGCAGAAGCACATTAATACTGTCAGTTTCGAGGCGAGCAGCCAAGCGAAAGGAGAGCGTTCTAAGCCCTCATCTTTACCTTGTCTCTCCTTCTCTCCTGTTTCTCAGTTTTTCAGAAGGCGATTGTGCATTAGCACAAAAGTTGGTCTACATTCACTGACCACTCTGAATGAACTCCATGACGTCTGGAGGAGCATCTACATATACACTGTTATATGTCCACTTTAAGGGTTCTTCAGGAACAGTTTTAGGCAACCTGATTTGACTCTTTCTCAAAAATGTGTACTGTAGATACGTTTGTTTTGTTGTTGTGTTTCTATTCATTCAGTAGGTAAATCTGAAAGACTCTCTTTGCAGCTCATCTACCATAAACTGCTATGTCACTCACAGACGTTTGGCTGAATAAAAAAATATCCTGATGGCCTAATTAATTGCTTATTAAAACATTACGCAAAGCCACCAAAAAATGTCTTGGAGCCCCATTTTCTTTCCTTTGGGATGTAAGTACTGCTGTAAGTACCTTAAGCCAGATGTTTGAACTTCAGTCTTATGCAACTAACCAGAGACTTCACATAGTTCCCACATGCGCCAGGCCTGCAGTGTCCTTCTTTCTTAAAAGTTGTTTCCCAGGACCCCAGAGTGGCGCAATCAACTAAGCGTTGGCTATGATATTGAGATCACAGGCTCGACCCCCAAGCAATGCCACAGACTTTCGTGGCTGAGAGCCCAAAAGAACATTCTGCTTTTTTTTTAGCTGCACTGTGTGCTGTCCCATCCTATAACATTGTATTGTGTGCACTTGTGTTTTAATGTCTTGCTCTTTCCTTTCTGCACTCTGTGTAGTCCTGTCCACACTTGTCTACTTTTTTGTACTTTATTGATCCCAGAGGAAATGGCTTAATCCTGTACATTTAACCCATTCAGCTAAGTGAAGCAGGGGCACCTGGGGAGCAGTGTGTGGGGACACTTGTGCTCAAGGGTACCTCAGTGTGCCCTGGGATTTGAACTCACAGCATTCTGATCACACAGGCAACTCCTTAACCAGCAGGCCACAGTTACATTTACGGCACTTAGCAGACGCTTTTATTCAAAGCGACTTCCATTCCCTAACTACAGGGGACAGTCTCCCTAGAGCAACTTGGGATTAAGGGTCTTGCTCAGGAACCCAGTAGTGTTATGCCTTTTGGTCCAGAGGCAAATCACTAGGCCACCACCATCCCTTTATGTTGCACCATGGTCCTGAAGGAATGTGGATATCCTTTTTGTTTTGCTGTGTACATGCATAGATGGTTGAAATTACAGTAAACACCTACTTGGCTTGGCTTGACTTGGCTTTGTCCTTTATGGGTGGGTGAGATGCCCCTCACTCTCTCCCCCCATCACTTAGCATGATGTTAGCCAGCACAGGTTGCTGTTATCTGACGTAAGAGAATTGGCAGTCAGTGTTCTCCTCTCAGTGTTTAACATTGAGGCTATGAGAGTAAAGCCTCCAATTTAGTCATGGTGAATTTCCACCCATAGCTCGGACTCATTGGACTGTTAAAGAGATATTGCTGAATACAAGACTGCCAAAAGTCTCTCTAACTTTAGTGACAAAAGGGATAGTTTTGTGGAGGGACCAGCACTAATGATGCTGTCTTATCTCCCCGCGTGGTTCAGCTCATTTATGACTAATGGCATCATTGTGCTCCAGTAATTAAGCGCAAAACGCCACCTGATATTCGTGACAGACTGAATACAGTTTTTCAGGAAATGTGGCAGGTTCGGTGTCTTAGATGCTGCGTGCAGAAAGCCGTAGCGAGTTGTTTTGCGGTGTGACATTTTCTTGTTAATGCTGCTCGATCAGTGTAAAGCAAGTGTTTTTGAAATACTTGGCTGTATTTCTAAATTGGTTTGCTTTATTAAGTCACAGCTCTTCTAAACGCTGTGTATTTCTCTTACTGCAATACAGAACGATATCAAGTCATGAACTACTACTAATAAGGGTGTCATATTCAGGCTTTTTATATAACTTGCAAGATCTCATTTTCGCTGCTAATGGGCTTTTATGCTTTAAAGGAGTGATTAGGGTAAAAAAAACTGCGGTGTCACCATGTAGCTGAATCGTGTGCTAACCACATCCGGCACATCTGGCCCCTACGGCTGGGCAGGTGGTCCGAGGCAGCCTGGGTGGCGGAATGTCCGGGGCAGGGTGGGCACAAGGGCTCGAGAGGCCGAGCATCTGGCAATAGCAGCAGTGGGGCTGAGACACCTGATCCCACACAGCCGGGGTCCTCCAATAGCTATCCCAAGGGGTGCTGCCAGGCATCTGCCGTTGCTCTGTGCCACAGCAGTACCTGAGTCTCTTGCAGCTTGGGAGAGCCCTGGGGGAAATCATAATCACACATGCCTGCACGTGTGCTCATGTACACAAACGCACATACACACACACTCAAAGAACAGTCGTACACGCAGAGAGACTTGATCACACACCTGCTACAGATACTAGAAAGGTAAATTGAATGCAAATCACGATGATGATGATGATGATGACCTCTATTCCCCAGATATATTCTGAGAAAGAGTGACTTACACTGTTGATTCAGACATTCTCACCTGCCTGATACACCGCGAGTTTTATAATGAGAACTCATTTCAGCCAGCATGGTGACAAGAGTGTGGCTTTTTGGCTAGCTGGTCCCCGCTAAAGGTGCCAAATGGGACGATGTTGCTTGAAGAATCCTGGAGGAAACTGTTAGAAGAGGCGAACTGTCAGAAGAGGAGAAACTGTTAGATTTAGATTGAAAATCTAAATTCAACAAAAATATATTTGAGTGTGTTTATTTAGTCCACATAAACTTATTTCTAACTGTATTTTCCCATGTTTATCATTTTCAGTAAGCTCTTTAAAACTTATTTTTTCATTTTAAATCAACTTTTCTCTACAGTCAGACTGAAAAATGTCAGCCTCTAGAGTACAATAATGAAGTTTTACTTGTTTATTCCTAACCGTATGTTAGAGCTAGAGTGTTGAAGAATGTTTTTCCAGTGCATTCCTCATAAGCCCTGTTGGAGCGGGATTAAATTTACACAAGGTCCTGGGGTAATTTGTTATTTTACAAGTGCTACTCTGTGATTTTATTTCTGTCCATATCAACCATATAGGTGTTTTTCTCCCTCCTTGCCTGAGAAAATTACAGGCCGAATTACCTACTGTTTTTCTTCGAACACTTCAGAATGGCAAAATGATGAATGCTTTAAAATTCACTTGGTGTAGGTGGTGGAACTTCACTTCTGTTTTCCCTGCACCAAGCATTAGTAGGAGGAGAAAGAAAATAAAATCAGAAATGTAAGATTCCACAAAAAAGCAGCTGAAGATGTAATGCAGTGTTTTATATTCACAATAGTAGCAGTCCAATACATTGCATCAAATGCAATTTATGCATTAAATATCAGCTTAATATTAATATTCCTTTTAGTTTCATTATAATAGCAATGTTAAAATTATTTCCTGGAAAAAGTAGTAGTGTTTGCTTCACGGATAGAGGCTTAAAACTGAACTAATACCAATTTCGACTGCCTCGTTAACCTGAATGTGGTTTTACTGCAGGCAGTCTGCAAGGCATTTCACAGCCTATGTTGTTTGATTTAGGCCTGTTGGTACACTCGTCTTCAGAATCACACAAAATGATGAAGACATCTAACGTATTTCTTTTATTGTTTTTGTTCATTATCAAGAAGAAAATTAGTAATGGTTAATTACTCAGCAACAGGTGCTCAGCAGACTGATACAGTCACTAGGACAAAAAGGTGTTCTTACCACAAATAGCAGCACAGCAAGAACTCTTCTCAAGAAGTCAGATTGCTCCGTCAGACCTTACTCTTGTTAGCGGCACTGTTACTGCCCAGACTGGCTCCTGCTGTTAGTAAGTGGTTAGTGCTAGTATGTCATCAGTGCAGTACTGTGCTGATATGTAGATGCCACACTTCCAGCTCACCTCTATCTGGATGCTCATTATTACAGCCTGACCCTGACTCTTTCTCAACCTCTGTGGCTACAACACTATTCCATTACGCACAAAGAACTGATAGAATGGGCACGGACACAAATGGGCCACTCCTGTTGTTATTACCCAGCTGCCTCTTGGGCCATTCACTATAATGGCATTCCTGTGTTCGTAATTGTAGAAGAAGGGGAGAGAGCACTGGGACGGCCAGAGCGGGTCCTTGTTGAAAAGCTCTCACTTTTCCATTGTGAAGGAGAAAGTGCTTTTGGTGGATTATTGCTCAGACTGACTCCAAGGTCACTGCAGACCGTGCTGGACCAGAATAGCAGTGCTGTTAACAAGAGCCGGGGTTGGCTAGTCATCATCATAATCCAAAGCTGTAGACCGTAACAGACACAGAACTCTCCTGTCAGTGTGACACCTGAATGACCACCTCCTATATGTTAATTCTCACTCGATTAATTGCTAAGCCAAATGTCAGCCAATTACATACCAACGTCAATCGCTGCCTGTCAGAAACTTCCTGATCATCAAGACAGTAGGGGAGGTTTTTTTGAAGTCGTAGCAGTGAAGAACACCCTCTGCCCACACACTGAAGGGCACAGATGCTAAATCTAATTAGCATACCTCAGACACCAGGCGAGGAATGCTAGGCATTAGCATACAGGGTAGGCCGACAGAGACAGATGACATTTTCTCTGCTTTTTATCACCACAGGCTAGCTCAGGATGCATCGCCCTGATCTTTGGTATAGCAAGTTAAACCCAGGTCTAAAATCTTTCTGGTCTCACTGTCTCTTAATGGCACATCAGGGACATCAGGGATCAACTCTACAGACAGCCAGACTGCTGCTGTGTTTGCCGATCATTTTTAAAAGTGCAACAAAAAAAAGACAATTCAATTGTTATTCACAGTCATAAATAACGATTGTTATTCAATTGTTATTCACATATGGTAGGTATTCTTTATTTCAGATCAAAATGCTATGATCTTGACTGGCAAAGGCCCAGCCCTGCTTACAGACTGCATTTACTGAGCGATACGTACCTATGGACATTGACTTGAAGAGTCTTAGGAGCAGTGAAACTGTGGACGACAGAGAAAGAAAAGGCTTGAATACAATCCAATTAAAAAACTGTTTTAATTCTCTCATAAAGCGAAAAAAAGGGATGCATGGTTTTCTGTTTCCGATCCAGTTCCAATGTCACTTAATAATAAAACTTTATTAGGTTATAGCTGCACAAACACTGTTTCACACACACATTATATTAGATTACTTTAATTACAGAATGAATCCTCCCAGCCAAAATTAAATTATGCCATTTGGATGTGTTTGCATGGTACATATTGAATTTAATGACAAATGATGTGGGGTCCTTTATACTTATGTCAGGTTAATTGAATTAAAACTCTTGTTTTTGTGCATGCCATCTCTTGTTACTTCAGGCTTCTGTGTGTGTGTGTGTGTGTGTGGGTGTGTGTGTGTGTGTGTGTGTGCGCGTGTGTGTGTGTGTGTGTGTGTGGGTGCGTGTGTGTGTGCGCGCATATTAAACTTTAATAATATGAATGATCCCAATGTGAACCTGTTGTGAGTGTTAAGAAAGAAAGTACTCTCTCTCTCTGTCTTTCTGATTCTTTAAAAAAGACACACACTGCTATAATAACTAATATTAATGAAATTATGAAACAATGTGTCACTGAATATGATAAGCTATTGATACAAAATGTGCAAATGCAAGCTGTATTTTAAGATTTACAAGTATTTGAAAACAAGAACGTACTCAAAATACTAATATAATGTAATAATTTTGTTTTATTTTATCTGCCTACTGGAATCGAGATCTGTTAGTTATGTTTTAAATTGACTAAATTTGGGGGGGGGGGGGGGTCCTGCTTTCCAGTGCACAGTTTC
>JBBJLS010043211.1:0-13799 GCA_037577275.1 Bryconaethiops microstoma
GCTAAAACAGATGGAGAGCATCCTCACCTCCGTGAGACTGAGGCCAGGGATGACCAGCCTGTGGGTGAGTAAAGAAACAAAAGATTCCAGGATACAAACACAGCTGGACATTCCATCAACCTGTGCAGGAATGAAGAGCAGCTCAGTGTCAGCACTAGTCTTTTTCAAAGAAAGACCATCTCACACATCCATGTGTTCCACCATCCAGACCTACAGTCAGATTTCAACAAATAACAGCAAATCACATCTAACACGAAATTCTTCTCCTCGCAGAAAAAGACTTGATCAGAGATGTGGACACTGAAGCTCAGCCTGAAGCCCACATACAAACACAATCACACACACACACAAATACATATTGAACACACAGAAAAAAATCACACACACACACACACACACACACACACACACACAATGCCCACATAACCACAAAACACCAGACACAAATATACACATTCTTACACACACACACACCTCTATACTGACCAGTGACCCCAACATCACGAGCTGCAGCAAAAAAGAATAAACATGTAACTGCATTAAATACATTGCTGATTAATTTTAAAACAGAAATTAAAACAAACCTTAAAGAAGACTTTTATCTCCACTTTGATGGTCTGGCCCATCATGTCAGCAGCAGGATCGCATCATTTCTAAGGTGTTACCTTTTGTTTTCTGTAAGAGGCGTCCATCTAGGCGAGAAAAGTTTGATGTAGGTTCTCGGGTTCTCAGGAAAAAGACATTAGTCGGTATGTGAAGTGTTGTCAGCGATGTGTCTTTGGGAAGACCCCAGAACCAGCTGCGCGTGCACCCCTGCAGAGGGTTCAGCTCCGTTGCAGTTTCTGCTCTGCTGAGGACAATAGAGAAAGATCTCTGGACGTCCTTGTAATAAAAGACCATTTCACAACGCTCGCCTTCCCTTGCATCAACAAAACTGCAGTGCAAGTTGCTAAGAAACTCTGGGACACGCAGAGTGTGTGTTTGTGGTTTCCCTGAGTGGATACATTTAGATCAAGGCTCAAGTTTTGAGAGCAGCCTCATACAGGAGCTCCTCCAACTTGCTGGTGCATCAGAACCCCACACTACAGCTCACCTTTCGATGGGCAGTGGAGATACCAAGCATTTCAGCCACAACATACTTCCATCCCTTCCTCTTAAAGCAGGCATGTCCAAAGTCCAGCCCGGGGGTCAGTTGCGGCCCGTGTAATATTTCTTAGCCATTTCGAGTTAAGGCTCGTGGATCAGGTCAGAAAAGATTCTCTGTCCTAAGCGTTATTATTATTATCATTATTATTGTTGTTATTTTTATTTAAATATATTGATTTTAGCCCCATGGTTTGTGTGTTTCATATATTTATATATTTTATAAATGTTTAAGTCAACGTTAGTAAACAGGCTGCGTTCCACTGCCTATGCGTCTCTACAGCCAAACTGTTGTACACGTGAATGCATCGCTATTTGTGACATCACGAAAAGTGAATTGAAATTAGCAGTTTTTTGCAGCTTAGTTTCCATAAATGGATTCCTATATCGTATTAATTTAAGAAAGTGAGTTTCTAAATAAATGTTTCCATTTAATTGTAAATATTTAACTTTGAAAAGTAAAAAAAAACAATCACAGCTGTGTGTGTGGATATTTGTGTGTGTCTGTGTGTGAATGTAGGTGTTTGTATGTGTATGTATATGTGTTTGTGTGTATGTATATGTGTATGTGCGTGTGTGTATATGTTTGTGTGTGTGTGTATTAGAGCCCTGATCTCAACAACATCCAACACCACTGGGATGAACTGGAACAGAGATTGTGAGTCAGACCTTCTCGTCCAACATCAGTGGCTGAGCTAAGAAATGCTCTCCAGAATGAATGGGCACAAATTCCCACGGAAAATCTCCAAAATCTTGTGGAAAGCCTTCCAAGAACAGTGGGAGCTGTTATAGCTGCAAAGGAGGACCAACTCCATATTAAAGTCTATGTATTTGAATGAAGTGTAATTAAATCCCTGTTAAATCATGGTCAGACGTCCCAATACTTTTGTCCAAATAGTGTATGTGTATGTAAAGAGATTTTTGTGACACTTTGTTAAAATTGTCCTGTAATTCCAATTTTGTTTGAAACAGTAGCCTGGAAATAACTGCCTGGAGGCCTTACTATGACTGCCAAGTGTCAAGACTTTTCTATATTAACATGTGGGTGTGAAACTGCACCAAAACACTTTGAAAGTGACAGTTTAACTACATTAATCTCAGAATCAATAACTAATTCACACATTTTCAGAAAAGTACAGACTCATTTACTGGTTTTAGTACTTATGCTCCACTACTGTGTATCGAGTTCTTTTTTCTGTGTTTTCTTTCCCAACATTTATAATGACTTCACTGAAGAAAAAAACCCCGAAACAGTCATGTAGCAACAGAGTATATGTTCCCTTTTCATTTTTACAATTCATCGAGAACAGAAATCAGTGTACTGTGCCATACAATGATAATACAACCTCCATCACGCCAAAGCATGGTCCCCCATTGAAAGAACTTTCCTTTGGGTAGACGGGTAGAATGCACCTCAACCAATCAGATTTTGCCGTCAGAACACATCTATTACATGGATGTATATTATATATTACATGCAAATGTTACCGTCTATACCCTCTTTTCAGTTTTCTTTACGTCAAAGTCAGAGCAGCACTGACCTGACATAACTGGGTAGGCACACAATAAAGTGGTCTGTGCATTGGCTAAACATGCGGGTATGAGGACCTTCAAATGAAAAATAAATACATATAGAGAAGGTTCATATATCTTTATAAATGAATACATTCTGTACATTTTTACCTTTACCCGGAGTTGCTTCAGTAGGAGTATGGCTAATATGAGCTAAGAAAGGAAAGCCGGTGTACAGCTCATTTCACATGCAGCAAGCTTTCAGAAAGGACTATATGGGTTTTGGAGGGTGGGGGCTTTATGTCTAGCAACACCCCAGTGTGATCCCACACAACACACCTGCACCTCAATTTCAATTTGCACACAAACATTTCTCACCAAGGTTGACTCGTAAAAAGTTAACGCCTCTTAACGTCCGGTCTCTGATGTGTGTGTGTGTGTGTGTGTGTGTGAGAGAGAGAGAGAGAGAGATAACGAGAGAGACCCTTCAGAAAAAGTCTAGCTCTCTAGTTTCGTTTTCTCTCTAGTTCACCCCCATTTGTTTCGTCATAGTTGAAACTTTATCTCTCCCCGTTTCTGTCGCTACTTTCTACTTTTCAAAGAAACTGTATGCAAGACACACCCACTGTCTGTTTACGTTGATGACAACCTGCTGTCTTTTTTCTGCTTCCCTTCATCAAAAAACGGTTTTAAATGAAAAAATATCACACATCAGAAATCCCACACTAGCTCCGAGTCTTTCATGCTTTTTTAGAAAGAAAGCCCTCCCACATGTTTCATGAACCTGTCCAATCTTTTTTTCTTTGCTTCACATGGGACTTTTACATCTTTTTTTTTGAATAGCTCTAAAATTTTTTTTTTAAAAACCCACCCAAGCCTCTGTGCAGGTTCTGAAAAGTAAACAACCCCACATGCTCTCTGGTTCTCTCATAGCAAGAACCACGTCTGTGCAATAACATTTCGTTACTGCACAGACAATATATTACCGGTCACGCACCATGCGTAACTGACGTCACCTCTCTGCGTAGTGCTTTGTAGAGATGGGCACGGCAGTTCTTTTAGATGTACTGAATCACTAGAATCAGTTCACTAAAAAGGTTCATTCAACAGATCCGTTCATCGAATAACCGAATCATTCAGAGCTTGTCTGGAGGAGCTGCGCCTCCGACTTCCTGAACTGATACACGGCTGAACGGTTCAGGTTTCAGTTCAGTTCACGGCTTCCCGGACCGGGAGACGAGTGTTGTGGCTGTGTTGCTTTGACGAACACGTTTGTAAAAATAAGCTCGTTTATAAATCATGATGTTTTAAGTGTCCTGTGCTATGGTTTGCTGTTTAACTGCTCTACTCGGGCTCCGTTCTCTGAACGTATACACCACAGTAGATTCAGTGAAGGATTCACACCGAACATGCATCGTTCCCTCGCAAATTGTCGCAATGAGAGTCACGCATTTTCTCAAACTGCGGGTTTTATACACAACTTGTTACATGCTGTGTCCCACAGTACGTGAGTTGTTGCGATGGGAATTTAGCAGAGTTTTTAAAAATGTTAGTTTTCTCCGAGGTACACTTGAACACAACACAGCCCTATCTCCCTCCTGCCTAGTGCCTGCTACAGCTGGTGAGTTGTTTATCTGGAAACTAAATCTGTTAAAACAACGGTCGCCATGAAAGTGTATCCCTCCGAGGAAAATGATTCAGGAGAGTACTTCACTGAGTGATTCGTTCATTCGGGGGTTGGCGAGGCTGTGCTCGGTCCCTGCCTGCCTGACAGCTCAACTGAACTGAGAAACGAACGAATGAAGTGTTTCGGTTCAGTACGTTCCCTTAAAAGATTCGTTCTTTTGAACGAATCGTTCGCGAACGACACAGCACTGCGTTGCTGGAGAAGAGAAGCAGGAGCTGCTGTGACGGACGTAAGAAACTGTTGAATAGCTCCACACTGGCCTTTCATCTGACCAGTACACAAACGCAAGGAGAGCCGTTCACTTTTTGAAGAGCACAGGACCAGCCTTTGTCCTCACTGGACTGATGAAAGTTCCTCACTTCTTGCTGGAAAACGAGTTGGGTTTGACACACGATTCTGTTTTCTGTATTATTTCCAGCATGCATAAAATCCTGTAGTTCCTCACAGAAGCGTGGGTTTTAAATGATGTTGTGCTGTAAATGCTGTGCTGTGTGTGTGCAGGTATAAACAGTCTCTGAAAATACTGACGGGTATACTGAGATGTTCCAGGGTGTCTGGACTGCAGTTATGAGAGTAAAAGTGGATTAAAAAAAACAGTAGCTGGTACTACAGTAGGATGAAGGACTTCCTAAGAAGTGGGAATTTTGGGGTGGGGTTGTTTGTGAATGCCTGGTAGATACAGAGGGGCTCTGGAGGTGCGGTTGAATATGGGTGGTGAAGGGTAGTGGGTGCAGGCTGTTCAGGAGTACCAGTAGGAAGTGCCCTGGAAGCTGGTGGTCTTTGATTTCTGTGTGATTCCATATCAATACGGACAGATTTCTGGAGATGTGTCCCCTACATAACCCACACAAGTCTATTATGTGGATGTTTTCTGAGTAACGTGAATCTGTTGCTTCAGTTTGTTGAACAGAGGTTTCTATCTTCCCATCAGCAATAGAATAACACTTGACTCTATAACATGTGTGACTCTACCATCTAGAGGTCTAAATTAAGTAGTACGAATTAACTGTTCAAAGTACTTGTACAGTATGTAAGTCTCACTTGAGTCTGATGCATTTTTTCGTACAGGAGCTTTAACTTCTTTAAATGAAGGAAATTTTATAAGCATGCTCAAAATAACTTCAAACCTTCCTTAAGCGCTTCTGTTTCTACAAAGCTATGAGATTGCAGAAACCTCAGTATAATTTTTGAAAAATCTATAAACCATACCAAGTACTAACATTCCTTAATTGTTGTGTGTGCTGGGGTCTGTAAAAAAATAAATAAATCAAGGTTTAGTGCAGCTGTTTTAAAGTACAAATAGTCTTGTCTGACTTGTCTGGCTCACAAAATAGTAGTGTATCAGTATACAGTATTGTGCATCTTTGTATACTACCATAGTGCACATGACAGTCGTGTGAAATCAGGAAGGTTTATTGTCATTTCAGCCATATAAACAGTGAACAATGAAATGAAACAGAGTTGCTCCAGGACCATATTGCAACACGAGGACATGAACTGAAATGACAAGAGATTGAACAAACTTGTGGCCCAACTAAAGTGAAAGGATCCTCTTTATCTGGTATAATAAAAAACAGATTTGTCACATGAGACAAAAATTGTGCATCTTTAGACAGAATGACCAAGCAGATGGCAGGTATGTGTAGTTCCAGGGATGTACAGCAGCTCTGTCTTGCTGGGGTTCCACCCAGGTCGATTCTTGCCAAACATGCAGAGATGTGACCAGAAACCTGAGTATCAGAAAGTGGGAAGTAAAAGATTAGTTATCACTTGAGTTTTTGATTTTACTTCCAGTGAGAACTTTATGATACAGAGATGGTTATTACCTCCACTTCATTTCAGCTGATCTCAGTTATTTCTTGAAGCAAAGATGCCTAACATTGAAGGCGTGTATTCTTAAATTTCTTTTTTACGTCCATGTATAAATGTCCCACTGTGTGCTTTCAAAATAGTTCTGAATTTGAGAAAAAAATACTCACAAATCATATATTCCCTGTGTAGAAGGCTATAAAATGTATAACCATAAAAGCTGAAGATCTGCATTACAGCAGCAAGTGAGCCAGAGAAGATCATACACAAATCATTATGTATGCACGAACCACTGCTGTTTATAACCAGCATTGTTTGTCCATGCCTGTGATGTATCATGCAGCTGCTTCAGGGATCAGGCCATGATGCAGGACCCTTGAATACCATGCCTTGCAGCAATGGGCAGTTTAAACTTGTCGAATTGTTATCCAGAAACTTTGCATTAGCAAGGAAAATGCTTGGTAAAGCAAGTTTGAGGCTTTTAGCTCCTAAAACTGGCCTTTTTTTGTATCACTTTCCTGCACCCCCAGCCAGACCTGATTAGTGGTATATCAGTTTTTCTCTGTGTTAGCCTGCTCGGCCAAACTCGAGGGCTTTTCATTTGAAATGTCGGCTATAGAAAATGGAGAATTGGCAAAAACCACCTTTAGACCAATGAAAAGTTGCTTGCTTGTTTATTTTGAGCTTCAGGAAAGATTTTTGTTGCAACATGGTCACAGATCAACACCACAATTAACAAGTGCATGAGTTCTAGTAACTGTGTGAGTGTACTTTGTATACTGTGTGTACTGTGACGTAGTTTTGTAAAAAATGTTTTTTTGTTACACTTCGTTAAAGGAAATGTTTAATCACATTTTTAGTATTAGATTGATCTAAAAAAAAAACCAAAAAAAAACACTTTTTGTGACTTTTTTCCCCATCTTTACCAATGTGGCAAGTTATCATTCCTGTAGGCTCATCCCCAGATCTAGATTCAGGGATCCGAGAACTGTTTTTTTTTTATTGTTGAATGTTTTTTTCCATGACAGCTCATACAATAGGCTTGCAGGTCCCGAGGGGAATTTACAAAAACATAAAACAGGAGAAATTACTGCAGCCTGCAAAATTTAAAAACTCCTCTATATAGTTTTAATAATGACTTTTTCAAAGTTGCCCCAGTGAGGTTTAACCTCAAATATTAACTGCTCACAGACTGAACGGATCAAAATTTTAACTAGATACAAATAATACATGAGTGATAATTTTTTTCTTCTTTTTCTTTTTCAGAAGTGAATGACATCCTGTAGCAAGTCCTCTATTACTTTTAGTATTTACCATCCTACACACTTTAAAATTACCTCTACAAACACAGCAGATATTATCACGGGGATAACTTGAATTGATAAAATATCTGGACAAGATTCTGGAATAGATGTGAGAAGTTGGCCTCCAGGAAAATGTTTGGTATCCAGGAAACGTCCTCTGGTACTCTCAACATTAATA
Organism: Bryconaethiops microstoma; assembly: GCA_037577275.1. Classification (NCBI taxonomy): domain Eukaryota; kingdom Metazoa; phylum Chordata; class Actinopteri; order Characiformes; family Alestidae; genus Bryconaethiops; species Bryconaethiops microstoma. The sequence continues at coordinate 7,634 of JBBJLS010043211.1, forward strand.
CACCTTTCAGGAGATTGAAGATGAATACAGACAAGCAGAAACTTTACTACTGCCCGGAGTGTGGGAAGAGTTTTACCCAACAGAGTAATCTCAAAAAACACCAACGTATTCACAGTGGTGAGAAGCCGTACCACTGCTCAGAATGCTGGAAGAGCTTTACTCAGAAGATTACTCTCAAAACACACCAGCGCATTCACACAGGAGAGAAACCGTATCAGTGCTCAGAGTGTGGGAAGAGTTTCCGGCATTCGGGTCACCTTCTGGAACACCGGCGCATTCACACTGGAGAAAAACCCTATCAGTGCTTAGAGTGTGGGAAGAGCTTTTCTCTACAGAGTCATCTCAAACAACACCAGCGCATCCACACAGGAGACAAACCGTACTACTGCTCAGACTGTGGGAAGACTTTTACTCAGCTGAGTACTCTCAAAACACACCAGCGCGTTCACACGGGAGAAAAACTGTTCTGCTGTTCAGAGTGTGGGAGTCGCTTTAGTCGACAGAGTGATCTCAAACAACACCAGCGCATTCACACGGGAGAGAAACCGTATCACTGTTCACAGTGCGGGAAGAGCTTCACTCGACAAGTTTATCTCAAAACCCACCAGCACATTCACACAGGAGAGAAACCGAACTGCTGCTCAGACTGTGGGAAGAGTTTTGATCGACTGACTGATCTTCGACGTCACGGGTGCGTTTGGACAAATGAGAACCCGTATCACTGCTTGGAGTGCGGGAGGAGCTTCAGGCAGTCGCAGTCTTTACAGATTCACAAGTGCGTTAAGAGAGAGGACGAATGAGTTTGTTTACTTCAAAAATCATGATGGGTTAATGGGAATGAAAATACATGATCAAAAACATTCAAATGATGAGTTTGGTAATAAATGTTTAAGAATTAAGGTGCGTGTGTTGCTTTTCATGTCCATTCAAGTTGAAAACCAGAGTGTAACTGACCATCCAAGATCGCTTATACTGATGTTTTTCTGCTACTCTCTTTAATGTGTAATAGTATTCTCTTTTACCGTTACCCAGATTTCCAAGCAAAATCAACCAGCATTAACCTTAATCTTTTATATATTTAGTATCAAGTGGACAATTATGTCTTTTTATACCCTCTTTGTTTTAGAAGCACATTACTTTAAAAGTTTTAAGATATACAGGTATTGTGAGGGTGGGTCCTGTTTATTTTTGTCATTACGTTCTTTTGCTCCAGATTTGGGAGTTGGGTTTGATTGTGTAACCGTGTACACGTTTAACTTCTATTCGTGTAAATGACCAAGAACGGATTTTCTTTGAGAAGTGCAAGCAACCTGGGAGAAAATACAAACGCTCGTTTTAATCTGTCTTTTTTTTATTTTTTGGGTGTGCTTATTTTTTTCTCCTCCATGCTGGACTAATGTAGTCATGCTTTTTTAACCCATGGAGGATGTAAGGATGTGCATGTTGCGATATGTGAATTAGAAAAATACTCTGATGAAAAATGAGACCAGAGGAAAACAGAGTTGTTTATCCAGTCTCTGCTAATTAGTTATGTTGGCAGAGCAGTCAGCATTAACAACAGAAGACAAGCCAACCGAAATAATGTGGACACTGAGACAGTGAAGATATTTGTTTCTCCAAGACCTCCCTGTTGTACTCACCTGCAGACCATGCAAGCTAGATGACACAAGTTGGAGAAATGACAAGTAACAGCAAAAATTTAACTTTCATTAAATTTGGTTACACAATCTGGTAACTTAACTAAATTGTCTGATTTAGCAGGCTTAATATGAGTTATTTGGATTACAAGTTATTGGCCCCTAACAAAGCCACAAGAACCTCCATTTTGAGAACCACAGCCTGGGTGTAGAAACTGGGAGTGTTAAAAAGAAGACGTAGTGTAGTTTGGCCCAACAATCCAGCTTAAAGGGAGAACGTTATAGCCCAAGGTATTAACTTTTTTTTTTCAAATTGTATCTCTTGATGCCTCTGGAAAACGGGCTTCCACAAATAAACACATTTTGGGTCTAATAAATGTAATTTCAGTGTGGCTGTGAAAAGAGCTCACCTTCTTGATAAAAGTGAAAATGAACAGACATGGTTTAATTCAGACTCTCAGAGGATGATAGATGTTTTAAATAGTATTTTCTAGAGAGCGTTCTGTGGCTGCTATGGTGCTGCTGCTTATGTAAGCTACCAGCCAGTTGTAAGGTGTGAGTCGGAATACGGGTGGGAAGTAAAAATCTCCCTCCCCTCAGCTCCAGCAGGGTCTGTGATCATCCCCCTGCAGTCCAGGTGGAGGCGCTACTTCCACAGCTGAGGTTCTCCAAGATCAGTGAAGTGGAGAAGCAGAAGATCTACTGTGGTCACTAGTTCACGCCTCCGAGCTTCTACAGTGTTGCTGGAGGAGAGAAACAGGAGCTGCTCTGATGAAGGTAGGACACTGTTCAAGAGATCCACTCTGGACTTGCTCGCAGAGATGTTCAGGATGAATGCTCGAAAGTCCTGTTTATTATGGTTCTTCACGGAAGTGTAAGTTTTGAGAGGTGGCGTGCTGTAGATGCTGTCAGGACAGGACTGGGACCATTCTTCATGCCCTGAATGCTGCTCGAACCCAGGTGACGCACAAATAGATGACCGTAGAAGATCAGGAGCTGTAAAAGGAAAAGGTCTTTCACCAGCTGGGCTTTCGGGCGGCCTGCTTCAGGTGACTGGCTAATTTCTCTGCAGGTTGCTGATTTAACATGTCTTCTTATTGAAACGGAAAGCTTTTGGTGGCACTGAAAAAAAGACTATAAAGGTTAATAAAATAAAATCAACATACTGATTTTGTGCAAAAGTGGGGCCAAACAGCAGATGTTTTAACTTCAGGATGGTTCTTCTTGTCCACGATGATCAACACAAAAAGGTGCACTTTTTTTTTAGCTTACATCATTTAGTCAGCAATGTTCCAATTAGAAAAAGTCAAACAATCCTTTAATTGTTTCATGTTGTTTAGAAAAGTAAAAAATGTACTTGGTCTTCCTTGGCAAAAACCATTATCACAATTATTTTTGGTCAATATTATGATCACAATGATCAGTCGCTGACTTTGGAAATGTCACACATTTTGTTAAACTTTAAACTTGTAAAACATACCATTTTAACTGTGGATTTTCTTGGTGGTCCAGTTTGACAATGATGTGGCAAAAACTCAACAGTCTGAAAACCCCAGTGGAATCCAGGGCATTTACAGGGTCAAATGAGAACATCATTGTGAAATGGAATACGGCACAATATTCATTTGATCAGTTACCAGTTACTAAATTTTGTACTGGTTAGCTTAAAGGTAAAATCAAATTGTCACTGTTACATGCAAATCTGCAGGCAGGTCTAAATACACAAGAAAGCAAAGTGATGTGAGTGAGCTTAGAAAGACTGAAAATAAAAGCTATGTTTGTTCAAGAAACTGAACAAATACTTAGTTTGGGTCTCTAGAAAAAAACAGTCTGATTGTTCATGTGTTGAATGGGAGAAACCTGCATGCCTGAGTCAGGTTTGCAACATGAGTGGAGAACGATAGTCCTCCAAAAATTATGCCAAGGCTTTGTCCAGTAGGATGCTAAGTTTTGTGAGGACCTGTTGTTCCATGAGTGTATGTCAGCTTGGCCTTGCTTTATTTAGGTGCTAGCTGCCATCAAGGGATTAGTGTTGATGGGATGGGATTCAGAGGGCAAGATGTTGCTGAGGACCTGTGCTTCCATGGGTGTATACGAGTTCACTTTGCAGTCAGTGAGAATTTGGAAATCGGAAACTATGTTTATTTTCTTGCAGTTTTGTGCCAGCTGCAACATGCCCAATCACTCACTCACAGTATATTCTTCAGGAATTATGTGGTTTACTCACACATGTACTCAGACATTATGTGAGCTTTGTATCAGTGAGTCCATATGACATCCATATAATCTGGGTCCTGGAATTCATGTGAATGATGCAGACTACCTGATCTGAATCCCATAAAGAACCTGCTGCTAACATTGTGGTGCAGATACCACAGCACACCCTTAGAGGTCATGAAGAGAATAAACCATTTTAATACATACCGTATCTTCCAGTACGGAACAGAATACTGACGGAAATGACAGAAGTGTTTAACTCTACATTTTTTAAAAAATTACTTTGTTTTTCTTTTTTAGGACTGAAGTCTTCAGAAAAGAAAGGTTTCTTCACAAACAAGCAGATTCTATCATGAAGAGTATATTAAATATTTGAAATCAGGATACATTGAATGTTAGAATATGACCTCCAGTATTCAGGAAAAATCCTCTGGTATTTTCAGCACTAACACACCCTGCAAAGACATAAAGAAGAGTACAAGCAAGGAGAGACCTCACCACTGCCTAGAGTGTGGGAAGAGTTTTATTCAACTGAGTCATCTCAAAGAACACTGGCTTATTCACACAGGAGAGAAGCCACATCACTGCTCAGTGTGTGGGAAAAGTTTTTCTCTTCAGAATCATCTAAAAAAACACCTGGGCATTCACACAGGAGAGAAACCATTTTATTGCTCAGACTGTGGGAAGAGATTTTCTCAAAAAAAAAATTTCAAAAGACACCAACGTATTCACACAAGAGAGAAGCTGTGTTGCTGCTCTGAGTGTGGGAAGAGTTTTATTCAGCTAAGTCATCTCAAAGAACACCAACGCATTCACACTGGAGAGAAACCGTATCATTGCTTAGAGTGCGGAAGGAGTTTTACTCGGCAAAGTGATTTCAAAGTACACCAGTTAATTCACACGGGAGAGAAACCGTATCAGTGCTCAGAGTGTGGGAGGAGTTTTAATCGGCAGACTGATCTCAGAACCCACCAGCGCATTCACACTGGACAGAAACCATATCATTGCTCAGAGTGTGGGAAGAGCTTTAATCAGCATAGCACACTCAAAGAACACCAGCGCATTCACACTGGAGAAAAACCATATTACTGCTCAGAATGTGGGAGGAGTTTTAATCAACATAGTACTCTCAAAGATCACCAGCTGATTCACACAGGAGAGAAACCGTATCACTGCTCAGACTGCGGGAAGAATTTTAATCGACAGTCTGATCTTCGCCGACACCAACGCGTTCACATGGAAGAGAAGCCTTACTGCTGCTCAGACTGTGGGAAGGGTTTTAAACGACAGTGCAATCTCCGCCGACACCGACGCATTCATACGGGAGAGAAACCATATCACTGTCCAGAGTGCAGGAGGGGCTTTGTACATTCTAGGTCTTTTAAGATTCACAAGTGTATTAAGAGGGATGAGGAGGGAGTTTGTCATGATTTAATAGGATAAAGGGAAAGAAAACAGTAAAGAATAATTGCTTTTCATATCCATCAAATTACGATACCCTGCAGTCACTTATGTGCTCCATTTCACTTGTACATACCTCTATCCTACCAGTTTTCGTGTTTTTTTTTATTTTTACTGGCAGTGGCAAATGACGCTCCATAGCACCTCCTAGGTATGACCTCCTAAGTATGAATTGTGTGTAAACGTGTATGTTCCACAGACTCTTAAAATGGACAAGTATATTGTACAAAAGTCGTTTGTTTTCTACAAAGCCACTCGAAATCCAGACCAGATTTTTAGCTTGTAACAGTCATAACGCTGCGCTGCAGAGCTGTTATTAGTAGAGGCACCTGAAACTGTGAGTAGTTTGTGTAGTATATATGCATTCCATAAATATACCATACCCCTGTTACATACACAGCAGTTTAGAAGAAGCTGAGTGACAGATCAGCTGTTGTATAACTAACTTGCAAAAAGCTGAATTTGTTCACATCAATTCACTTTTACCCACCGTCATCTGTTTTGTGGGTTAGGGCCAGACTGAAATAATTTGGCTCCAATAGTGTAGCCTACGTAATATAACCTGTTTCAACCATTTTTGATAGAACATATTGTTCAGCTTGTTGTGTATTTATTTAGTATTTATTTTTTTAGGCTTGCTCAGTGTCCAGATGGGTAATTTACAACCCCAAATCAGAAAAAGTTGGGACAGGGTGGAAAATGTGAATAAAAAAATAAAGCAGTAAGTCACAAATGTCCCTTAACTTTTATTTAATTGCAGACAGTATGAACACGAGATAATTCATGGTTTTTTTGGTCAACATCATTTGATTTGTAAATAAACATCCATTCTTGCCATTCAGGCTTGCAAC
>JBBJLS010043221.1:0-34110 GCA_037577275.1 Bryconaethiops microstoma
AGACTGAGTGTGTTGGGAGGAGGATGCTGAGGAGAGACTGAGTGTGTTGGGAGGAGGATGCTGAGGAGAGACTCTGAATGTGTTAGAATGCTGAGGAGAGTTGGGATGAGTGTTCCAGTGGCAGTTTTGAAGGTACGTGGATTTTCGTGATAAAATATAGATTCAGCGAGGTTACTCAAGCAAATGATTTGAAAAAATAACCATAAAGAATGATTTGATAAAATAACCATAAAAGATCAAAGTGATCTGACAAACGGTTGAGATGGCCATTAGTGGTAACTTTTTTCAAGGAATTAATTTTTTTTAACTATGTCAGTATAACTGTTTCCTGTCAATTCTTTCTATTTAGTTGTAAATTTGTTGCACTGCAGTTACTCTATATTTTACAATGTACTCACTGACATCATTTTAATAGTTAGCTTTGACATTTTCACATAGGCAGCTTATGGCAGCTAAAGGATTGTTTGGGGCCTTCTAGTCACTGGGCATCTGGTCAGAGGTGAGGTGTGTGGCTGTACACAAACATGAGGCATCTGTTGTCTTTTAAAAAAATGTTTTTTTAAAGTGAACATGTTGCCTAAATTGTGATATTGTTTTGCTGTAACTGCAACATGAGACAGGAAGCAGTTGGAGCAGACAAGCACAAGTGAGCAGTATCACAGGCCAGCCACTGGAGGTGATGTGATTCTTATATTCAATTCTGTTTTCAGTATATGACTGTTGGTTTTAAATTTTGTCTTTTTGGTTATGCAATGTGTATTTTATTAAATTTGTAATAGTTTTTAGAAAGGAACTCTGTTGTATTTCGGAGATCACGGTCATGGTTTTCAGCAGTTGTTTTTACATTCAAGTCCTTTTACTTAGACCATTGTAATAGAGTGGGTTTTTGGTTTTGTGTTTGATTTATGGTGTGCAATACATCTGCAGTGGAGGGTTTTGTGCATTCACCTGTTGTAATTTAACTATTTTAGTTGCACACAATTAAGATAAGTGCAGGCAGCTAAGGCGGCAGAGGTGTGTTTGGGTAGTTGCTTGTGGGAATTTTAGTGTCCCTTTGAAATGTAACAGTTGTTGAAGAAAGACAGCTCCATAAAAAGGTCGTGAGAAAATGTCTTTGTGGTTAATACACACAACCTGACAAACAATTAAATTGAGTGTAAGGCAAGAAAAAAAAAGCATTTAGTACTTGGTCAACATCTCCAGCAATCAAGTCTTCCCCCAATGATGCTGATGGGACAAGAGAACATAGAGCAAGGTATCTCCTTAACACAGAATCCCTCTTTTGGACTATTCTTCTCAGACATTCCTCTGCTGATTTGCATTTAGGGTTGGGACAGGTGACGGAGACTGTCATGTCAAAAGTTTGCTTCTGGCTTTTTTTGTTGTTGTGTAGATTCAGCTGTGTTTTGGATCAATGCCCTGTTGGAAGATCTACTCACAACTGTCTTCGGCAGAGGCAGCCAGATTTTGGTGGGGTGGTGGCCTAGTGGTAGGATACTTGCTTCTGGACCAAGAGGTCGTGGGTTTGAATCTTACCTCCAGCACCACCACTGGGTTCCTGAGCAAGACCCTTAACCTCAAGTTGCTCCAGGGAGACTGTCCCCTGTAGTTAGGGAATGGAAGTCGCTTTGGATAAAAGCGTCTGCTAAATGCCGTAAATGTAAATTTTCATTTAGCATCCCTTGGTACTTCATGGAGTCTGTGATGCTTGGCATAAAGAACACAAAATGGTATGTTGCCATAACATGACCATGTATCCCAGTCCTAGTCAAAGTTAAAGTAGCATCTAGTGAACTCCAGGTGCTTTTGTTTGTGCTTAGAAAAGCTTTTTTCCCCAATTGCTTGTTGACACCGAGGTGGCAGCTGGTAGTCTGATGGTCAGGGAATAGCCCCTGTGATTGGAAGGCTGTGGGTTTGAATCCCAGGAATTAAGGACAACAGTATGTGTATTAATTTAGCAATTGCAATTGTTTCACTATCAACACACTTCTCATTTCATTTGCATATTCTTATTTTCCCTAAAGGAAATTTGGCCTCTGTCACCTCATTATTTATACCCAGTGAAAATCACAAATGACTGCTTGAGAATTCCTTTGAGTTGCCTTTTGTTCATAAGAACTTCATGTGGTGCTAATAATTGACATGTTCACATTAGTTAATTTACTTCAAATATAAGACTATTTTCTCCACATATGTGCATTGTAAGATTAAACTAACACCTTGCAGACCTCTTAAATGTGTATGAATAATTAGTCATCCTTTTGTTCTACATGAACCCATTTAGTCTTCCCTCTCAATACTTAACCCTCAGTGGCAACAACTGAACATACTAGTTTTATTGAAACAAGCCCATTTGAACATTGTGCTGAACATACTCCTTAACTTACACAACTTTTGTACATTAAATACATACACATATTTACAAGTAATGGGTACAAGGAAGAACAAACATAACTGCACCTGCATTGAATACAGACTGCAATTACACAGTCCAAAAGCAGATCACAAAGCTCACAAAATTCATCAGACAGTTAAAAGGAATGTAGTCCCAAACCAGACACTCAATCTGTCCAATTTAAACCCCTTTATATACAACTAAACAGCAGCGGCAAATTGACTCAGCAGTCTCTTGTTCTCCCACAAAAACTAATTTGTGACATCTTAAAAAGAAAAGAAAAGAAAACAACAAAAAAAAAAAACCCCACCTTGTTACAGGAGCAGGAGACAGTTTTTAAAGCCTAGATTAAATCACATCCTAAAATGTAAGTGCATCTTAAAACACAGATTCTGTGAAAAACAATCCTTCAGCAAGGATTAGGCTTATTTTTGTTCCAGGAGTCTTGAAAAGGTGGATTTATTTTGTTTTTCTGTTGGAATTATCCAGAGCTATTAAACCACTAAATACCGTCATATGAAACTACGAGGTCTAGGGGACACTTCACAAAAGCCTTTTTAAGTAAGCAAATTTGGCAGACATACAAACTGGTTCTGAAAAGAGTGCTGGTCAGGTCACACAGGTCAGTGAGAGTATATCTGCCCTTGACATGTCAGATGTATATAGGATGATATTGCTTGTGAGTGAGTTTCTTCCTGCACGTGGGGCAGGAGTGAGCTCTGGCCAGGGAGTCACGAATGCACTGACTGCAGAAGAGGTGGCCACACTTAGTAGAGACCACAAGCCGGCCACTCTCAATGATCTGGGGAAGATTGAGGGAGAGCTCAGCACATGGGCAGACAGGGCTAGTGCAGCTTCATACAGCATGAACAGTTAAAATAGAAGATTTTACATAATAATAATAATTCGGTTTTTACCTCTGCATAAGCATCCATGCACACAGGACAGCTAATTGCTCCTGGTGTAGACCTGTGAATGACAGGACATCAGCACCCATTGAGGAGACAGGGGTTACAATTCTTTTGAACATGAGAAAGCTAAAATGTTATGAAAAAAAAAAAAAGTGATATCCAAAACAACACGTGACCGAATCTTACACCAACAACTAGAATCAATCATAATACAGCATCTTCTGCAGCAACTCAGTACCTTTGTGTACCACTTGTGATCTACAATTACCTGTGATCCACTGACCAATATTAGAACTCTACCCAACTAATGCTCTTGTAAGCTGACAGACTGACTAAAGCAAAGAGAGTGGGGGTAATCTGCACCAAAATTAAGGATTTCAAAAGAATTGATTCATATGAAGGGGCTAACTTTTGGACAGATTGTACTTGGCAAGGATTCTGTATATTCTGTAAAAGTATCCAAAACACTATTGAGCCATTAGATGCTGAACAATCAGCAACCAGTGGTTACAATTAGAATTAGGTAAGACTTTCTTTGTGGCAAGAGGTTTACCTGGCTCTGCTACTGGCACGTAGTGATGTTAACAGAGCTGGACTGAGACTTAGACTTGGTTCCTCCTCCTCATCGCTGCTCAGGACATAGCTCTCTGCGCCTTGTCCACGTCTGCTTTGTGTACCTACTAAAAAAATTTAAAACCAAACAGTATTTCAACCCATTTCTGCAAAATAGAAAACAAATAGAGCAATCGATTCCCTTCAATCAAAAGGATGTGTTTATCAAGACTACAATACAGACAAAAATGTATAATACAAATTATATATCAGTCAAACATTACATAAAATAAGACTGAATTAAGTAATTGGATTTCTATTATTTAGTACTATTTACTGTTGCATCTTATACAAACAATGCCAAAAGGCAAAAAACATTGCACAACAGTTAATACTAAACATTATAGTATTAAACATGTGACAATTACCTTCTTCCACAAGCTGATTTCCACATGAGATATTGATTACACAGGAAAAAAAACGGAGCGTGGACAGGAAAACAAAAAAACAAACAAACAAAAAAACAAACAGACAAGTTATCCAAACAGTCAGGTATAATACAACAGAAATGGAGATCCTAAAGGGAAAAGGAAATGCAGTGTAATCATTTTGAACTGGTAGATATCAATGAGCAATGAACTCACCACAACCGAATCATTATTGGTGAGGTCAACCACAGCTGGCTCAGAGCCTTCACAGGTTAAATCTACTACCTCTTCACCTTCAAAGAAAAAGATAGAAGATAGATTAGGTAAGATAGAGATTTAAAAAAAAAGGAACAACTTATTTCCTTTGGGTTCACTAATATGAAAGATGAAATCAAACCAGCAAAAAACTCATACAATAGACAAGTTCCACTCACTGCTTAGTCTGTCACTTTCTATCACATCAATGGTTTCCAAGACCGCCTGAGACATCTGAGTCCTAGTCCTTTTGTTGCTGCGTCGGGAACCTGAAGTGGAACTCGACCGCCTTTTCCTCTGAGTCTATCCAAAGGTATAAAAAGTAGCCTGTTTTATGTGTCAGCCTTATTTTAAGTGAGATAACAGAGCACTGTTTCCCAATTTTTGTTCCTCCTAATTCCTAAAGGACCATATTAAATGGTTATCGTTACACCCAGTGCTAGGTCAGCATTCGACTTGTACACCAGGAGAAGGCAGCAAGTAATAATTTGAGTCAAAGCACCTCACTGTGTTCCTACAGCAGAAATACAGCACAGTTCAGTCAGCCTTCCTAAAAAAAAAAAAAACAACCAAAAAAAAAAAAAACCAACCTTTTTTGGAAATTAATTTCCAATGTTAATTTCCAGACTTTACAAGATCAATTTTTCTGATACTCATAGGTCATAGATATGTAAATAGAATAACCATGTCTTTCCCAAAATAGATTAAGAATCTCCAAAAGTCTGAAAACTATATCAGGAGTGTCAACAAAGGGCCAGTCTGGCAGCACTTTTTTCTTTATTACCAAGCAGGACTCCAGCTGATTCCACTTGGTCTCAGTCATCACCTGATCAGGCTCTCTTGCTTGTTAAGAACGAAAAAGTGTAGCCACACAGGCCCTTTTTGAATAAGATTTGACACCCATGCTCTAGATATTTCCAGACCGGTTGCTCAACTCCTTGCTGTTCCATACCTGAGTCAATTTATCAGTTAATTGGAGGAATATTAGACAGGGAGTGAGAGACATGGATTGGCTGATCCCTTTTTGACAGGGTTTGTCAAGGTGTGAAAGTTACCTGGTTAAAAAGCAGACTGATTTGAGTCTAGCTTTACAGGTATGAAGAACAAATGGGGATCCCTGTCTGACAGCATGACTGGTTATGAACTGATTAGCCGAATAAAGTGAGAGCTGATCTGACTGGTGTGCTTCTGCTTTACAGGCAGGAAAAACTGGAGCCACACCAGCCCTTCGTGCCTGGTGCAGGAAAGGTACCATGCTATTGGAGTCCAGCCTTCTAGGACCATAGTAGGATATTGTTTTTTATCTAATATACATGCAAAAATGACTCACCACGTTACTCATGATGATTTAGGGTGGCTAAAACAAAGGGTGCAAGGCGCACATTGATGTCTGGTGCAACCAACAAGCCTTTGAACTCCAGCTGTTGGGGAAACAAAGCAGTTACTTCATGTATTTGGCTCATTTTAAGCTGTATTCATTATAAAAACATTTAAGTTGGCTGTAGTCGTGCCACCAGGTTTAATAGCAGAAATTACTATCCACCTCCAACTTGGCTTAGCTAGCTTTAAGGCAAAGCTTTCAGACGTCTCTGGCTAATGGTTTCTAACGACTGTTTATTTCTTCCAAAGAAAGACAAACTTGTCTGACATCCTACCTATGTTGTTTTTAGCTGAAGAAGACGAAGGGTCTAAAAACCTCAAATTTCAGCTATGTACCACAATCAGCAAACAAAATAACGTTAGCTTTTTAGCTAACTAGCTTAGCTAAATACACTTGGTATAGCCAAAATTCAAAAGATGCTTTAACTTATTTTTAAAACGTAAAGCCCAAATATATTATAAAACACACAGCACCGAGTAGTTAATAGTTTTTAAAGGGATTTGCTAGTTTATCCAGACAGACGGAGCAGGAGGCTCAGAGTCAGCTCTCCAGCAGGGTGGGTGTTTCTCCTGTTCTCTCTCTTCCAGCTCTGTCAACCCAGACTTCTGGAAAACTGGCCCTCAGCAGCACCTACAAACGGTCATGTCCCTCTAGAACAGTCTGTTTCTACGTGACGAAGGAAAAATAGTTTGTCTACATACTTCTAAACCTGGCCCACCCGAGTCCAACAGGACCCCCTCTATTTCAGAGGAAACATGAATTCAGCAGGAAAGACTCGGAGCACAACAGCGACCATCACTGTGCGGGAGGAAAAATGTTTTCTCCTAGGGGCACTTCTGTTGACACACAATATGGACAAAAAAGTATTGGGACACCTGACCATTACACCAACAGGGAGTTTAATGACCTTGCATAGACATGACTTTAATATGGAGCTGGTCCCCCTTTTCAGCTATAAGCGCTTTCACTCTTCTTGGAAGGCTTTCCACAAGATTTTGGAGAGTTTCTGTGGAATTTTTGCCTATTCAGAGCTCTGTGCAGGCAGTCCATTTCTTCCACACTGAAATCATCCAGCCATGTCTTTATGGACCTTGCTTTGCACACTGGGGCACAGTCATGCTGGAATAGAAAAGGGACTGTCCACAAAGTTGGATGCATGGCGTTGTCCAAAATGTCTTGGTCTGCTGCAGCATTAAGATTAAGCCTTTCACTGGAAATAAGGGCCCAGCCAAAACCCAATACTTTTTATGATGGCTCTTGACATTTTGGCAGTTTATTTTTTAAATCCTCTAAACCAAGCAGTTCCCATGGTATTTTTGGAGCAACAGTGCAAAACTGTATTTTTTGGTGAAATTTTTCTTTTTCATCTTTCAATGTTTTTGCAATTATAAGCAATTCAGGATATTAAGGTTAAACATTCTGGACAATTAACGTCTACAGCTTACAAATACTTAATGTCATAAATTTTATACATGCAACAGGACAAACTCAACAAATATGAACAATGAAGCAAATAAGGTTGTTGTAGAACTGCAAAAGGAGAAAATACAAAATAGTGCGAGAAGAGCAATAAAAGGGAAAATAGTTTTGCTAGTTATGACACTGAATGATTCGAACATGGGTGAAGTCGCATGCGCTTGAGTTTTTTTGTGTGTCAAAATTTGTACAAGTTAGAGGCCAATTCAATCCATTAATGTACGGCTGTTCCTATTGTACATCAGAAAAACAGCAATTAATTGATTAATGCTAATTTATTTATTGTTCCACAACAGAAGGCCACTTAGAATATATTTAATCAGAAAACAGAATGGCTTTTTGAATACTGGCCTGGTGTAAACACAAATTAAGTGGTTGTTGATGGTAAGTTTCTCATAAATAACATCATTTATGACTAATCATTTATAACTAACGTTAAGTACATACTGTATGTATGCTTGTGATACTGTGTGTGTGTATATATATATATTAATATATATAAAATATAATTTTTTTTTCCCCCCTTTGTCAGAACTGTCATTCCATTTTCTTCTCTGAAAATCAGGTTCAAAGACTCTTCCCTCTCCTTTGTAATGGTCTTGCCAGTCATTTGGTCTTCAGGGATTACGCTCGGCCCCACAGACCAGGTATATTAGTGTATTTCTGTGGATGAGGAGGGAACATAGCCTGTTACTGCAAATCTATTCCACTATGGACCTTTCAGCCTCACTCCCTTCCTTGAGGGACTGTCCACCCCCGAGAGATGTAGTAATATAGTAATCCCACAACGGAGCTGTGAGAAGTAATTAGACGGTACCCTGCATCACGACTGCAGTGTAACATGGTCTCTGTGGTAAACCCTGAGGAACCTGTGGAGGCATCATTCATGCAGAACAACCTGAAGAAGAAAAGAGCAGCTCAGTGTGATGCTCCACCACGCCTGGGATGATCTATTCGGCTTACTCCGCCCAGCTGGGTTTCATCATCCGTCCTCCCAAGCAGCTGTGCTGCAAAAGCTTCTGATGCGCTGCTCAGAGACAAAGAAAGAGATCTGCTCATCTGTCTCCATATTTGTGCATTTTGGGCAGTGGGCGGGTGAAGTGACTTCTCAAGGAGAACACGTCCAGTAGTTATCAGAACAGAGAGCTGAAAAACAACCAGGCTTTAGGGATAAAACCTTTCGACCATGCTTTATAACCAAACTTCCAGAACTTATGCTGGTCCGTATTCAGCTGTGTGAACGTTTTTAATCAATGAAGATGTTATACTTGTCCAGCTCTTCAAAGATTGTACAAGCCAAAGGAGACAAACTGAAGATTTCCTTTCCCAGCTTGATCAGGCTTCTGTGATAAATTAATGGATCATCACCTAGTATTTGAGGCCATGTTCACTGTTCCTTGTACATTGAGAGAAATTTAATGTAAACCCTTTTTGTATTAATCCTAATCTATTTTAGCATTCATTTAGTAATTCGTATGAGACTTGATATTGAGTTGGCCCTCCCTTTGCTGTCAAGTCTTCAGAAAAGGCTTTCCCCAGGTTTTTAACATGGCTATGGATTTGCTCCATTGAACTACAAGACTAGAAATTCACACAGATGTTAGGCAATAAGGCCTGACTCCCAAACGCAGGTTCATTTCACAGGTGTTTTATGGAGTTTAGGTCAGGCCCGCTCAGAGCTAACTCTAAACGCTGCTTTGACGAACCATGCTGTGTGCATAAGGGCACTATCACGAAGAAACAAAACTGCTGCTAAATAATGAACTGTTCTCTGCAATGTCACTAAATATTATAGAATCAAGAGTTCACTTTACTAGAATTAACTGGCCCAGCCCAAACCATGTATGCAGTAGTTGGCATGCTTGGTGAACAGGTATTTTGCTGACATTACAGCTTAGAACCAAGAACACAATTTGTACTTTTACAATTAAATTGTATGTTTATGCGTTTAGCTATAGGTTGCTGCGTAAGTGTATTATTGAGTGTCAAAAGAACAATGCTAGTAGTCCAATTGTGTTTTCTCTTAAACCAATTAACAAGCCTGCTTGAGACATGCTCCTAGAGGCAGTTTAAAATGAACACAATTTTTAGACTTCAGCACTGTTCTGTGGGCTTGTATGGCTCACTTTGTGGCTGAACATTTCCATTCCACAATTGCAGCACTTAGTCAATTAGGGCAGCTCTAGCAGAACAGAAGTTTGACAAGCTGACTTAGAAAAGCATCCCAAGACAGTCACTGAGTTCTTCAGCACAACCCATCCTACTGTTTTTCTATTTAGATTTCATAGATATATGCTCAATTTGATGCGACTGTCAACAATAGGTGTGGCTGAAATAATTAATGAAAAACATTCACTTTAGGATATAGTGTAATTCTATAAATCTGTTTTTTCATCAGAATAATTTCTCATGTATTGGAATTTTTAAAAAATTCTCAGAAAGCAGGATCCTAAAAAGATCATTTAAATACATCAGTCTATTTTATTCTTTATTTTTACACCACTTTGAAACAAAAGTTTAAGTTGCTTTATCAAGCCAAATCCCAACAAAATGTCATTCATTAATTAAAAGGAAAAAAACCAAAAAACACTAAGGTACACTAAAACAGGAGGTGCATTCAGTAGCACATTTAAAAGGAAAGACGGAAAAATAGAGGAAGTCTTTGGAAAGAATAGTACCATTAACATCTAAACTCTGATATGCAATGTTCTTAAATCACGCTCTAAGTCAATGGTTACTCCAACAATCATCCTAAATTACTAGCCTGACTCGTGACAGATGTTTTCAGGTAATGCTAAAAACAAGCAGCTTGAAGAGTTAAGACGGATGAGTTTTTAGATCCCAAAAATGATAGCATCTTCCTTACTTGTAGTCCTCCATGCTGAGCTCAGCCACTAGGGCATAAAGTGATACCTCAAAGCATTTGGAAAATTATGATCTAAATAAAACGGCACCTTTTATAAGGACACAAACATTTCATCTACCCTGAAGACACCTGAATATATCCCAAATACAGTACAATTCTACAGCAGTGCAAACCAACAACCATGTTTTAAGACCAATCATTTGCAGATTTGAAGAGGGGAAAAAACTGCCCTTGAATTCAACAGACAACAGCAATATTCCGACCACTTGGTCATATTATCCCTTTAGCAGTGATCTCAAACTTCTGTATTTTAAAAACAAGTTTGCCTGGTAGGAGGTGACTCTCCTATAATGGACACATGTAAGTACGCTGCTCAGCAGAGACGCAATCAATCTGGAGGAGTGTCGCTGGGGAGAGGCAGTGTGTGTGGTGGCATGGATATCCAGCCTGCACTCACAGCAAGCTGTTTTCAGTGCGGGCCTTCATTAGGCCACAGTCCACAGTCCCACATCCCAGAGAAAATGCTTCAGAGACCTGCATGGAACAAAGTGGACAATTTTATGCATTTATCTGTTTATGCTTTTAGCTATACGTTGCTGCATAAGCGTATTACTGACTGTCAAAGAACAATGTTGATAATTCAATGTTGTATTCTCTTTAAACAAATAAAAATGAAGGATTTTTTCCCTTCCTTAGAAACACTGAGTATGAGAAATGATTAACGCATAGCGTTAAGGCATTAGCAATTTCTTCCGGGATCAATAAAGTTTTCTGATTCTGATTGAAAGAAAGTCAATCTTATTAAGATGTAATGCTTAATTATTGCAACTGATTTTCCGGCCCTTATAAGGCTAGTGGCGAAGTAGGGCATTCAGCTGATCACAGTTCGGTATTCCAGTCCGGTTTTCTTCCAGATGGAAACCTAACCACCATGGTTAACTAATTTTAGCATGGGTGGATAACGCACACTGCTTGAAAGCATGACGGTAGAGATGAACAAACATGTGAAACATGATTTGAGTAGCCTTTTTTTTTTTTTAAGTAAAGAATTACAAAAAATACTACAAAAATATTATTGAGCAAGTATTTGTCAAAGTGAAAGGCAATGCTGTCACCACTGTCACCCTGTTGGTGCTTACTGACAGTATTTATGGTTTCTGGGACATTTAATGCTGGAAAAATCTGGGCTTTAATTTTTCAGTTTAGTTTATTTGTGGTATTTAAAAAAAATTAGACATTGGCCAGGAAATTACATATTGCTACATTATTGGCCAGTAAATTGACTAGTCTACTAGAATACATGTGCCGCAAATTGTATTCAGTTTGTGATGATGCACACAAACACAGGAAACAAAACATACAACAGTCATTTACCACTTACTTCTGTCTCAGCTTGAACAAGTGCACTAGGCTGATGGGAATTTGAGCTGGTCAACCTGATTTATCTTCAGATGGTTGTCCAGGATATGGAAGAGCTCCTGAATATTGGGGACATATCCTGACTGCAACTTTGACCAAACTGGAACATCTAAAACAAGAACAGAATAAACATTAACAAGAACAATAAACAAAACTGGTTGCATGTTTAAAAAGCCTATTGGTGTGTTACATTCAAGCAAACATTTGCATCTCAAAAGACAGGACAGGTAAGAAGTTTACACCACATTACCAAATTATTATAAGCATACAACTAACAAGCAGTGTCCACCATTTATAACGACTGTACATATGGAAATTCCAGCTTAGTACATCACTTATTTAAAGGTTGTATAATCCAAACAATCTCACCATTTAACGTTATCTCAAATGCTCCAGTAGATAGGAAATGGGTCTCCAACATATTACTGAGGAAGAATGCCATGAGACACGAGAATATCTAATAAAGACAAACTATGATTAGTATGACATGAGACATAAAACTTTTTTCGCCCGTCTGTGCTTCTTTACTGTCCTGAAAAACAGTAAACACAACACTTACATTACCACAACCAAGAATGTATGACAACTGGCTGACAGTTATAGGTTTTCTTTCAGAAAGCTGAATGGAACATTGTGCCTCTGCTGAAAGCCAAGCCAGACTTTGTTGTATGTGTTTACTGTACCCTTGGATTTAAGAAGTAATTTACTGCTCAATTAGGAAAGGAGGACTTCACCACTTACCTTGTTTTCTTGACCCCAGGACCAAACCCTTGGTGTGTCCATTCCAAGCATTTGAAAAGGATTTTGTCCAGTGACAATCAGGGCAATGGCAAGCAGTTTGAAGTAGGAGATGAAATTTGCAGTGTATCTAAGTAGAGGAGAAACACTTTAGGAAAGTTTTACAAAACTAGTTGGAAATAGGCAATTTGTGCAGAGGTTATGTTTTCATCTGCAATTTCTTTACAATACACTTTCCTGGAAGGCTGTGAATTTCCTCTTCACAGCAGTCTATACAAAGAAATCATTTGTGTGTCCATTGCATCTAGATCTATAGACTTCTTGTGTCACTGTGCAGCTGATTTAATCCACAAAGCTCACTGTATAACTCACTTATTGAAGAGTTTCGGCGGGTAATTCTCGCCTTCAATTCTGATGTCCGGGTACAGCTGGCTGATAGACCGGGAGTACTCCTGGAACACCTTACTGTAACCTCAGGATATACTGAAAAATCAATTAACATTACGGAAATATCAATATCACACCAATATTTACATAAACATAGGAGCGTGCAATGTGACAGAATTTGCTACTGATATTAAACAAAAATAAATGAAATAAAAAAAAATTACAAATAAAAGCTGTGCATTTTTAAGTTTCAACTTTTAAAAAAATATATTATCCTCAACCCTTATCCAAATACATTCTAAGGCGGCCGACTTCAGAACTGTATTAGGACAGGTAAGTGACTTAGGCCAGGGTATGTTTCGACTAACACAAAAATCTGTCTCATAACGTGAGGACCCCTTGTATGTACACTATAAGGACAAAATTATTGGGACACACTTGTTTTTCAGGGTTTTGTCTAGGCTTCCAGTGAAGGACTTAATCCTGTCTAGGCTTCCAGTGAAGGACTTAATCTTAATGCTTCAGCAGACCAAGACATTTTGGGCAACACTATGCTTCCAACATTGAGAACACAGTTTGGGGAAGAACCTTTTCTATTCCAGCATGACTGTGTCCCAGTGCACATAGCAAGGTCCACAAAGACATGGTTGGATGGGTTTGGTGAGGAAGAACTTGACTGACGCACAGAGCCCTGACCTCAACCCCATCCAACACCTTTGGGGTGAACTGGAACGGAGATTGCGAGCTAGACCTTCTCGTCCAACATCAGTGCCTGACCTCATAAATGATCTATAGAATGAATGGACACAAATTCCCACAGAAACTCCAAAATCTTGTGGAAAGCCTTCCAAGAAGAGTGGAAGCTGTTATAACTGCAAAGGGGGACCAACTCCCAATTAAAGTCTACGGATTTGAACGCAATGTCATTAAATTTCCTGTTGGTATAATACTTTTGTCCAAATAGTGTATATGTATATACACGTACGTTATATATATAAATATTTTTGCAACGTAATTACGATAAGCAAACTTACATTTAATAAATTTCCACTTAAAAGAAAAATTTCATTTCTCATGCATGTTGACATGCTCAGTATGTGGTTAGCATGTTAACTCGCTGCCTCTTTGAACAAAACCAAAGTAATAGCAGAAACTACGACGTTTCACGGAATTTATCTTCATAGCGCATGTCTGTTTTTAAAAACACTATTTTAGAAATAAACAGGCGTTTAAACCTTTGTTAGTCACGTAGCTAGGCTAACCGGTAAGCTAACATAGCTACGTCCATTTCAAATGGAAGACTAACGAGGTTAGCTTCAAATATAAGAGTCTTCGAGAGAACACGCTGGATGGAGGAGCTGAAACTGAGTTTAAAAGGTAAGAGTAAGTGTCCCTCACCAGTACTGAAACTTCAGGACTGGTCCTGTGTAGAACTTGGGCTTGCTCTGCCTCTGAGTGTGGGTGTCAGGGTTGAAGCCGTCGGGGCCCATGCTCTCCCCGGCCTGCTGCTGCTGGGGATGCTCCGAGACACTCTTGCCCAGGTAAATATCCCTCACTGTAACCACTGTAAACAGCAGCAGAGCTGTTAATATACCCGTCTGGCTGTATTCAGCCATATCGGAGGAAAATCTTGGGACCTCTCCAGGAGCGTCCCCCTCCTCAGTCCCTACAAGAGAGACAGGATTGGTTTGTTAGGTCTTCTACCACCAGCTCGAGTCACTGGAGCTGAAGCTCAACCAGTGTTCACTTCGAGAGGGGTGAGTTTCAAAATATAAGCCCTTCAACAGGCTCCGTTTACTGCCCTCTACTGTGAAAATGACAAAATGTGCATAAATCGTCTGCACTGCCACCTGGTGACCCTCTAGTAGCTTCCTTCTCCTCAGTGCCTCCATACACTACATGGGGACTTAAATGATATTGCATTCAAATTCATAGACTTTAATATGGAGTTGTTTCCCCCCTTTGCAGCTATAAGAGCTTCCACATTTTTTGGAAGGCTTTCCACAAGATTTTGGAGTTTTTCTGTGGGGAAATTTGTGTCCATTCATTCTGTGGAGAATTTATGAGGTCAGGCACTGATGTTGTACGAGGTTTGGCTCTCAGTCTCCGTTCCAGTTCATCCCAAAGGTGTTGGATGGGGTTGAGGTCAGTGCTCTGTTAGGGCCAGTCAAGTTCTTCCTCACCGAATTCATCCAACCACGTCTTTATGGACCTTGCTTTGCACACTGGGGTGCAGTCATGCCGGAATAAAAAAGGGTCTTCCCCAAACTGTGTCCACAAAGTCGGAAGCATGGCGTTGTCAAAAATGTCTTGGTATGCTGAAGCATTAAGACTGTCCTTCACTGGAAGTTAGGGGCCGAGCCCAAACCCTAAAAACAGATGTGTCCCAATACTTTTGTCCATATAGTGTACATTTGATTACAGACCCCCTTAGTGATACACATATGAGAAATTATAGCCCATCTGTATGTATGAACAATGTGGTAGTAACCCTCCAGTCCTTCATCAAATGTCAGCTTCTCTTGGCTGCATATTTTTGGGTGGAAGACCACTCTCAAACACAAAACACCCAGCAACACCAGTGCCTTGTATATTCAAACCACGGCCGTGTCATGGTCCACCACCCAAATAATATCTAATAATAGCAGTTCTGTGGATATAAACTTGAGGTTGGCTGGCATAACTACAAATGGACTGAAGTGTGTAACTGTACGGAAAGTGGAGCTGTAAGTTGATTAGTATTCAGCCTCGGTTACTGCATCTCTGTTAGCTGTTTTTTTGCATCTGGATCACAACATAAACTAATATAGCTATTAGATTACAAAAAACTAAAACAAAACAACAAACCAAAAAAAAGAATGGAAAGGGAAGAGTGTGTATGTAAAGATAGTAAATACATTTATTATATGAGATAAATATTTTGAGAGAACGGTTTGTAAGAAAAATGTTTAAATATTAAAAATATTTAGCAAATATTAAAATTTGTGCAAACTTTATATTAACTCAATTTAGGGGATATATAGAGGTCAAAGAGGTCAGACTTGTTTGGTTATTTTGTCTCTTTTTAGCAAATAAATTGATGTTGAGACAACATGATACTGGCATTTAGTAGAGAGAATAACTTCAGTTACAGTATGTCCTTCAAAATATTGTAATGGGTAGCTGGTCAGTGTTATTCGCCTCGCATTGCAGCAAGGGCTACTCTCCCTTTGCGCTGCTTTGTTTCCCATTCTAGTACTTTTTTCTGACATTTGCTTGCCCAAGTGAGCATACTGGAATTTACTAGGGTTTTGGTGCATTACATTTTGTTCGTAATATGAAGAAAACTGCTTTTTTCCTGGTCACTAGTTTAATATCCACCACATTACAGTCTGCAAAGTCTTCATGAAATCCATATTTTCATTACAGATGTGTCAAAGAGAAAAAAATCAGTGCTGCTTGATATGGTTCAAGGTTTAATTTGGAGCTCAAAACTGGACATAGGCACAAAAGCATGTCGCTTTGTAGGTGCTGAAGTTTGAAAACATGGCCAAAATTTTGTGATGGAGCTTTCTTTACATATTCAAGAACACACAATGCTCAAGCAATGCAAAGTATGAACAATGATAAATACATCAAAAAGGAAAGAATACTGGCTGAATAATAATGAAGGGCTGAGTGTGTACTGTATAATCAGTAGGGCAATCGACACAGCATTCTTCATGTTCACCCTTCATACGAAGTCTCGGCACAGTATGAAGTCTTTTGTGATATGCTTTTGATAAAACTGGCGCTACTGTTTTGCTTTGGTGAAATTTGCCTTCACAGAGGCTGGTACAGTGGAACCACCGAAAAGCGGCACGCTGGCCAAAATGAAAAATGTACCCATACCCATACCCATTCGCATCCTACATCAGTGCCACAGTAGTCACAAGAGTTAAGATTTTTATGGTTTAAAGACTAGGAAAAACCATTCCCATATCTTAAAGGAGTGAAAAAGTAGTTGCTTTGAGGAGGACACTTGAGGGCAGGCTGGTTATATGACATGTAATAATACATGCTGGGTACAAAATGATACAAATTCTGTCAAACTGATAAATCTGAGGGATGCAGTGCTGCACTATGGATCGGGCTACATCCCACAGATGCTTGATCGAATTGAGATCTGGGGAATTTGGAAGCCAAGCGAACACCTTAAACTGTCTGTTATGTTCCTCAGACCATACATGAACAACTTTTGCAGGGTGACTGATCTGAAAGAGGCCATGAAGAGGTGTACTTAGTTTGCAGCAATTTTTAGGACGGTTGTCCGTATCAAAGTAATATCTGCATGAATGCCGGCACGGTTTCCCAGCGTAACATTACCCAAGGCTCTGCTGGCTTGCCTTCTTCCCATAGTGCATCCTGGTGCCATCTCTTCACCAGGTTAAGAGACACACACCTAGCCATCCATATGATATAAAACATGATTCATCAGACCTTCATGCATTGCTCTATGGTTTAGTTCTGTTGTTTACGTGCCTATCATAGCTACTTACAGTAGTGGACAAGGGTCAGCGTGGGTACTCTGATCGATTTGCGGCTACACTGGGTGTTCTGTCACCTTTCTGTCATAACCAGCATTGAATGTTTCAGTAATTTGTGCTATCATAGCTCTTCTTTGGGATTTTAAAAACGATTCACTTACTGCCTAATAATTCTTACAATACATCTTACAAGTGTAATATATAACTTTTAGGCCAGAATGTCCCTTTAAAGTGATGAAATATTTAAAAGGTTTTACATTAGTGTGGTTAGAACCGAGTTAGTATTGTGCTGCTGGAATATGGAAAATGTTGCATCATTATCAACCTCACATTATTCAATGCTTGTTCAGAGGATGCTTTGATGTGGAGTGAATTCCCCTAACAAAACTGTTTAGGCTTTCTAAACATGATTTCACACACTTGCATACATGGCAATCATCATGATAATACAACATGCATGTATTCAGGACTAGTGATTACTTTGCTACTGTGTAAAGAAAGCTAACCAATATTGCATGGCTACAAAGAGGCTTATTGTTATATAGGTGAACATAAGCTCAAAATATTGAGGCATACAAACATTTGAATGGCTATGACGAAAGCCCCAATGTACAATTGGAAACACAGCTCATGCAATACCTATTAGAAATCAGAGAATGCACTTATATGCAGTTCCTGACTGCACATAGACTGAGCGTTGGAAAAATAAATCATTGTGTTTGGCATGGCATGTCTTATTGCGCTCAGTTATGTCATGAGTTGAGTGTATGCTGGAAGCTGAATCCAAATCAACTGTCAGTACAGCCGAATATTATTAGAGTGATGATTATGTAGATGAAAGGCAACAGATAAAAAGGGATATGCAATAAATCAACCAGTAAATGTTGTTATAGGCTGTAGATAATGTCCTAAAATGTACAAAATGTTTTTTCGGTGACACCGTGATTCACGTGTTAAAACCAGAAATAGAGAAGCATACACACAGACAAACAAACCAGACAAACACAAGGCTCACAGAACAGTCACTACTAAAGGTAAAACGTCATTAGATGCAGGCACATTCTATCGTTGCAGCCATCAGCGTAAGTTCATCTTGAGTCCGAACAGGGGTGGGACGTAAGAAAAACAACGTTACAGGAGTCGTCAGACTTCACAGTTAAGGTCTTCAGCAGGGACAGGTGCTTTTGGGGTCAGGCTCATGGCTGAGCCTCACTCTCCCGTCCTCCCTCTGCACGTCTCTGTACAGCAGTGACTTCTGGGCCTTCAGGCGACAGGCCAGGCACATGAAAATGGAGTCCACGTTCTGACTCTCCTTGGGGTCTTTGGCCGATGTCTCGAACAGCAGCATGTTATGGGCGTCAGCAAACTTGAGGGCAGTGTTGGAAGGCACCTGGATCTGGTCCACCAGGTCGCACTTGTTGCCCACAAGGACACGTGGCACGGACGGAGACACGCGATGCCCATTGCACTCCTGGATCCAGGTCTTTAGGTTCTCAAAAGAGGCCATTTTGGTGACATCGTAGACAAAGACGACGGCATGCACGTTGCGGTAGTAGTGCTCCACCATGCTCTTGCGGAAGCGCTCCTGGCCCGCCGTGTCCCATACCTGCACCTGTTAACACATAAATACACAGGGAAACCAAGACATGGTAAACTGAGCTGTTTTACATAAGCACTTTATATATAGACTGTTTTAGACACATATCTAGGGGTAATGATTGATAAAATAAGGATGGTGGTAACAAGGTAGAAATACTAAAAGAAGCATCTTTAAATGACACTTACAAAGCAATGTCTACTGACCAAGAGACACATTTTTCTCATTTTCCCAGCCAAGGGGGATTCAAACTATTGTTTTGCATGTTATCTGTCATTAGCATTCTGTAGTTTTCTTCAATCTTGGTTTGACAGAAATCACTATTTAATAGTGTTTTGCCTCATCCTGCTGTCTTCTGACTAATACACACATACATCGAACATCCACTTGGAATCTCTGTGGTGTCAATAAGCTGTGACTGCTAGCCTAGCCCTGTAGCTAGGTTCTATCTTTAATTTCGCAAGAAAATAGATGCCAGACAAATGTTTTTCCAGTCTTCCAGCTAGTGAAAAGAAGCTTAACTGTGGTAAAGTAGACACCCAGGTAGTGGCCATTAGCTTTTAGCTTGTTGTTCACCACCTCTGTCTAGTAATTTCTTATGTATGAGTTGTCCATTCTCTCCATTGTGACAATGAATGACAGAGGTACTACACTGTAGTTACTACAGTTGTTTTTTTGCAGTAGTGTTACACAGCCTTCCTTCTGCATTCACCAGCTAAAACAGAAAAACCCTTATAATTACTCCAAAGCAGGTGCCGCTTTCAAATGCTCCACCTTCAACATCCATCATCAGAAGGGGCTGTCCAGAAATACTAGTAATAAACAGTGTGGGACCACTGTAGATAAGAAAGCATGTTTACATCAGATGTAGCGATGCCTGCATATGTAGTGGGTTGTTTTTTTGCATTTTAGGCAAAATGTGCTTTTAAATCAACACTATTTGCCACGATCTTTGTGTTTCCTTAGAATATAAAGTGTCCTGGCCTTAAGATTTGCATTGACATTGACATTGAATTGATTGGGCTGGGCCACATTCAGCAGTTACAAAACAGAAAAAGGGTCTTGAATAGGTTGGATTTCATTGCAATTTTTCATTTCAGCCTTCAGATCAACACTATTTGCCATGGTCTTAGTGTTTCCTTAGAATATAAAATGACCTGTCCTTATGCTTTACGTTGACATTGAACTGACTGGGCTTGGTCACATTCAGCACAGTTAGAAAACAGAAAAAGGGCCTTGATTTGATCTGATTTCTAATTCATCCCTCCACCACCTCCCACAACATGAAAGACTTGATGGGCCCCAACCAGCCCATCGTCTCCAGCTCGTTATCCAAGGTTGAACGAGGACGTGTCTCTTGAGAGTACCAACTGAACATCAACGTTAGGTAAGTAAACATAATGAATATCATAAAGAGAAGGAACATTGTAGCCCCTGCACTCCATCCTTCACAGTCAGACGTTAATCTGCATGTAAACAGAAAGGGAACCAACACTAGGGACGTTTCCTGCAGCTGCCAGTCTGATACACTGCCTGAAACATGTCACGAATCGTCTGATATATAATAACACGTCTGGAAACTCCTTACCTTTATCTTCTCGCCTTCGATCTCGACGGCTTTCTCCCTGAAATCCACCCCGATCGTGGCCTCCGTCTTGTCCGGGAAGGATCCACCGGTGAATCGGAAGGTTAAACACGTCTTACCCACGTTGGAGTCGCCGATGACGATGATCTTAAAAATCCGCGTCTGCACGCTGTGGTCCAGAGACGAGCTCAGCTCCAGGGACGAGGTGAGGCTGGCATTGCGAAGGCTCTCGGTTCCTCCCCGGCTCGCAGCAGCTTCATTTGCCATAGCGGTGAGCCGATGGACACACGCTCCTGCACCGCTGCGCTCTGCTCGGGGGGGATGGGGGAGGGGGGTGGCATACACATCCACTCCCTTCCTTTTCTCTTCTCTTCTCTTTCCCGTATGCAGATGCAAACGGCCGGGACAGGCAAGTGCATCCTAACTGATGGGCCTATGAGTGATAGCCGGTGACCAGGCAATCTCATTACATGCTTATCACAAGACCATAAGTATACTATATGGACAAAAGTATTGATCGGCCTCACCATTACACCAACAGGGTCTTTAATGACATTGCATTCAAATACATAGATTTGAATATGGAGTTGGTCCCCCTCTGCAGCTATAACAGCTTCCACTCTTCTTGGAATGCCTTTTGAGTGTTTTTATGCTCATTCATTCTGTAGAGCATTTATGAGGTCAGGCACTGATGTTGGACAAGAAGGCCAGACTCGCAATCTCCGTTCCAGTTCATCCCAAAGTTGTTCAGTGCAGCTGGGGTCACGCCAAACACTTCCAATCATGTCTATGGAGTTTGCTTTGTGCACTGGGGAACAGTCATGCTGGGCTAGAAAAGATTCTTCCCCAAACTGTGTGCACAAAGTTAGAAGCATGGTGTTATCTAAAATGTCTTGGTACACTGAAGCATTAAGATTGCCAAACCGTGAAAAACAGGTTTGTCCCAATACTTTTGTTCATCTAGTGTATCATGTGCATGGTGTGTTAATAATGAATGCAACAATAAGTTCAGTTTTTAAATATAAATTGACGGTTTAACATCAAGACATACTTCTGCGTTTAGGCTGCACGTCCATTTATTTATTCACTGCTTTCACAAATGTGCCCGTCACATACATTTCACTCAGCCAAGTAAGTGGTCCACAGAATGGGCTGCTGTGTCTCAGCCACCAGAACAATGCTAACATTTTTTTGCCATACAAGGTTCCCTTCTGCTCTGACAAATGACAAAAGGTTGTTTTGTTCTGCCTTATAAATGCATGGAATCTTGAGCGTATATATTAGACGTACATGGACAATCTGGCAAATGGACAAATCTCCCACATGGCCAATTCTGTTTTTGGAATTTACAAAAATACACAAACATATAAGCTTCTTGTAGATGAATATATCATTTTATGTACAAACCAATATTTCCATAAATTAAGTACAAAACATCAAATTGTTTTCTTATTCTTTTATATGCTGCCATTATGGTGTGAACTTTAAACAATATCGGTGTCCAGTACTATTTACATTTGTTTACAGGTGTCCATATGCTGAAGTATGCTTTTACTTCAGTGTTCTTTCTCAATACATTTATATCACTTGAAGATATGTTGCTTTGAAATCCATCCCCAATGCATTTTTGGCATTACATTTGTAAATTCCTGAGTTCAAGAGGCTGGGATCCTGTATGACCAAACTGCCATCCTCTGCCATATGTATTCCACCCAGCGTGGTGAAGCGACTGTTGGGCACAAGAGTGGTGCGCCCAGGTAGAGTCCAAGAAATGTCTGGTTTAGGAATACCAGTAGCAACACAGTTCAGGGTCACTGGAGACCCCTTTGCAACTCTTGTTATAGATGGGGGTGCATTTGTGATCTGTGGTGGAAACACCATAATCGTCACGGGATATGACAGTGTTGATGATCCAAATGTGTTGGTGGCTTTGCAAATGTAAGTTCCCCTGTCAAATTGAGCAGTTTCTCTAAGCTGAAGGGTTCCATTAGATAAATAAGTGACTCTTCCAATAACCTGAGGCTTGTCCAGCACCAAACCATTTGGAAGTGTCCAGGTGATGATTGCTTGGGGCCAGCCATCCACTGTGCATGGCATGTTCAATGTCTGCCCAAATGATATTTTCATAGGTGTAGCTGTGCCTCGAATTTGAGGTTTCCTTCCAGGTTCTAAAGCATAGCGCTTTTCTGCTTGTCCTGCTACATTTTTGGCCAGACATCGATAAACACCTTTGTCGTTGGGAACTGGCTGGATAATGTGCAAAGTCCCATTTTCCAAAAAGTGAATAAATCTCTCAAGTTTCATGCCAGGAGTCAGCAGTGTGTTGTTTGGTAGAATCCAAATAAAGTCTGGCTTTGGTTTACCTATGGCCCTGCACTCCAAAGTGATGTCCTCTCCTTCTGGTTTCAGGGGTAAAACCTCAATATTTGGCATAGGGAAACTTGGCTTCTCAGCGAGTGATGCAACTTCAAGGTCAACTGCTAGGCTTGCCTCTCCAAGGTAATTTTTGGCCACACACAAAAATTGACCTTCGTCAGTTTTGCGGACTCCTCGTAGTTCAAGCGTGCCATTTCTATGGACTTGAAACCTGCCCCCCACATAAGGCGAGGGCAGAGACATACCATATGATGTTCTCCACATTATTTGGGGCTCTGGCATGCCCTCGGCCTTACAGTGAAGGAGCAGAGTTTGATAGGAGACTGCCAAAACTTTTCTCTCCATCGATCCCCTTTTTCCATAGATATGAGGCTCCCTGACCTCTACTTGGAGCTTCACATTCTTAATGTCATCACCAGCTGAGTTCCTTGCAACACATGCATACTTTCCTTGGTCTGCCAAAGTCACCTTATTAATTACTAATGTCCCATCATGCAGTATTTTATATTTGACTGAGGATGATGTTATTACCTCATTGGTTGGTGAAATCCAAATAATTGTAGGTGTAGGTTCACCAGTAGCATCACATGTGATTTGGACTTCATGGCCAAGATGAGCCAGGAGAGACACTTGCCCTTTAGAGGAAATACGGGGCATACTGGGAATTACTTGGATACTCACTTTCATTGCATCCTCTCCCAGTGTGTTCTTTGCATAACATGTATATTCACCCTCATCATTTTTGCCCATTTGTTGCAACAAGAGCGTGCCATTGCCAAAGATAATGTAGCGACGGTTACGAGATCCACTGTCATCTGCTTGGAGAGCATTGTTGATTATTGTGCCATCAGGCAGACTCCATGACACTTCGGGATCTGGAAAACCTGAAGCTACACAATCAACAAGAAAGTTCTCCCCATTAGTAACTCTTTTCTGCTGACTACCCATGTTCTCAATTTTAGGTGGCTTCATCAGGACCTCCACTTGAAACAGCTCCATATCCTCTCCATTGGGCCTTTGATACATACAGAGGTAAGTGCCTCCATCTTTCTCAGTCAGCTGCAGGATCCTCAGAGTGCCATTAGGGAAAGCGGTGATGTGTCTCTGAGGACTGGAGACAAAAATAGAGAAACAGTCTGTTTACAACATTTCCATGCTTTGTTATTTAAAAGCACGAAAGCTGTACTCTCTCTAGTGCTGTTTTTCTTTTCCTTTTTGCATCAAAGTATTCTCAGACTTTCTGTTGTTATTATAGTACTCTTTGACACTGTCTTGCTTTGTGACAGCTTATAGCTTTATTTTATCTCACTGTCAAAGGTGAAAAAGAAGTAAGTAGGAGGTTTGGTTATATTTATAGTTTGAAGTTAGTCATCGTGAGGCTTAATCAAAGTCTGATAAGACACCATTCCTGTGTTGAGTACAACTATTGTATTGTCTGGATCAGTAGGGTTTATTTGGGTTTCCTGTCTGACACCACAGACTGTTTAACATTTATCAGACACTGTTTGAAATACAATAATGATGTTCAGTGACATTTGAAAAGAAACAATAATAGTTTAAAAGATGTATCAATTCAAGTTGTTTGATGAATGTTTTTGGTTATAATTATCTCATACCAGCCGTGTTTTGTCTCCTACATTGCTAGGCATATGGCTTGTGTATGAAATTTCCAGAGACAGGCTAATTACCAGGACGGACATTCATGTTGTGGTAGAACCGCAGTTCCAGATGGTTGGAAAAAGAAGCCACAACATTTACTCTATGGGCTTTTGCCTGTAGAAACTAATGAAACAAAATTATACATTTCATAAAAATTGCTTTCATACCTGTACCGATGTTCCAGCAAGATTTTAGATGGCAACCTCCAGACAGTGCCCCGTTGGGAGCTGGTGGACTCAGGACAGTGCAGGAACACAGTAGAGCCATACAGGGCTGGGACAATGTGTTGCTGGGATGGTCCTTTCCAGGGATCTGGAGACTCTGGCTTGATATTCAGATCCACCACCCTTTTAGCGAAGCCCACAACATTTGTGGCTAAACACTCATATTTCCCTGCATCTGTAGGACTGACACTTTTGATGTAAAGTGTTCCATTGGGGAAATTAAAGAGCCGTCTCCCGATGAACTGCGTGGGTTTCATTTGTGAATTGTCAGGAAGAACCCACTTAAGAAGAGGTGCAGGTTCTCCTTTAGCTGTGCAGTGCACATAGATGCTTCTGCCATTATTAATGGTTATGCTCTCGGATGCCTCCTCTTTGATTGTTGGTGGTAGTGCAGCAACATGCAGGTGGTAGGTCAGGGTGTCAGCCCCTGCGGCATTACTAGCAATACACTTATAATCACCTTTACTTGAAAAGTTTGCAGTGTGAATGGTTAGTGTTCCATTGGGAAATAGAGAGAGAGTTTTGTAGTGGGTCGCCACCTCCCGTACAAACGTTCTGTCTGGAAGAATCCAGGAGACCTGGGCTTGGGGCTTTCCTGCTGCAGTACAGCCCAAGCTGAAAGGCTTCGCCAGATAGACAGAGATGTGTTGGTTCTTGGGACCCTCTATTTTGGGAGGTTCCGTCTGTACAGCAAGAGTGACCACCATGCGATCCGAGCCGAATTTATTCTGTGCCGTGCAAAGGTACTGACCTCTGTCTTGCAGCTGGACATTCTTTATAATGAACGTACCATTTGAAAGTACCTCAAATCTTTGTCCATGTTTGGTGTTAGCTTGAATGGTAGCACCTGTAGAGAAGGAACACAAGTATGTCAAGTATGTCTGTCTTATTAGGAGACACAGAGCAAACGGTTGTAATTACACACAGGAGAGTTTGATTTGTAAGTCACTCAGCAGGAGTTTCCTGCTATACATAATGGGCTGCCTTGCAAAATGCATAGCTTTCAGTGTGGTGCCATACTTTGTAATGATTTATGTGGTTGATCTGCATGAATATGAGTCTGTACATTGCTACATCATGTGTAAGCTCTCTTTTTTTATGTACACTCCTTGCCGCTCAGATAAATGTTTGCTTTAGAATGTTTTCTGATGAAGGCCATGGTCAAATTCAGTCACACATGCTTATCTCATAAATGTTTTAATGCCATGTGTCTAGCATATATATTCCATATTATACTTTCAAATACAGAATATACACCCACCTGTGGAGACTTTAGTCCAAGAGATAGCAGGCTTAGGATCTCCTGATGCCTGACAGCGTAGGACAACATTTGCTTCTGCCAGTGCTGACACAGTGACTGAATCTGTTGTAATGATCCTGGGTTTCACACCACTACCCATCAGATTGGGAAAGGGAAGTGCCGTGCTCAGTTTCTTTATTCCAAAATGACTATAGTGCCAGCGGCTGCCATACAGAATGCTGGCTGTAGAGTGTAGCTTACTGGGAGCTGCTACAGTAGAAGCAGGTGTCACAGGCTTATAGATGCTTGGGAAATTCGGAGTTGGAAGAGGTCTTAGCATTGGCTGGTAAATCCTCGGTTTAGGAGTGACTAGTTTTCCTAGCTGCGCTAAGCGGTAGGCATCAAGCTGAGATTGCCGATATCTGTTTCGAAGCCTGCTGAAGAGCAAGTAGTCTCGCACTCTGGAAGGTGAGCTGATATGTGGTGGTACAGTTCTGGGAAATGTGGTTGCTGCGGACCAAGGCATATAAGCAGAGGGCTTTACTGTCTGTGCTGTAATTTCAGGTCGATTAGTGATTCCTGCACCCCTTCCTCTTGTGTGCAGTAAATGCCATGTTCTGTCAAATGAGGAGTGGTGCTTTGATCCCTGTACTGTAGGCCAGACTGGGATGTGTTTTTTGTAAGTCCAGATCGGAGATATGGTGTAAGGCTTTGGTGTAATTGACAGATGATTCCTTTTCTGAGTTAGCCAGGGGTGGACAGGCAGGACATGACTTTCAGATCTGACTACTGGGCTGTCCATGATCTGTTTTGTGAAATTAGTTAAGATTGGATTATCTGTGGTTAGTGGTACTGTCTGTGTTGTAGGAAGTTTAATGTTGGTGATTTCTACACTTGGAGGACTTGTAGTTATTATTCCATATTTATCCTTAATTTTCCTGCTGCTGGTCCAATCAAGGACATCTGTTTTTCTGTGTTCATACATTTTATCCTGAGTGGGTGTTAGTGTGGCATGAGTGAGAGGTGTTGTACTTGTGAGATGAACTAATCCTTGATATTTGCTGTTAACCTGAGATTCATCATGCTTTTCTTTTTTTTGTAATGCAGTGTTTTTATTAACCTGAGAAAACTTCTGTCTGATTGACGCATTTAGATCATCTTTAGCCTGAGGGTCATGTTCCCTCTTAATTTGTAAATCCGGGTAAAGTTTTCCGTCTGTGCTTTTGTTTGTAGTTTGAAAGTGAATATCTTTGGGGGTGACAGAAGCTGCTGTAGTTGACTGAGTTGTGATTATCACTGGTAGGCTAGTAGGTCTGTGTGGACGTAACCTTCTTGGTGGAGGTCTTCTTCTGTATGGAGGCCTTCGTCTTTGGTTTAAGATGGGGTTGTTTGCCCTTGCTTTGTCTTGTGTTATATGTCTTTCCGTCTGTGGACCTGGTTTTGTCACATGTTCAATGGTGAAGTTAGGAGCATTAGAATCACCAGTCTTTTGGAGTTCTGTCTTTTCTGAACTGTGGTCTGTGTGCTCTGCATGAGGTGGCTGTACCAACTGTTTAGTACTGAAATCATTTACATGCGTATTTGAGATAGCTTTGTTAAATGAAGTGGTAGGAGAAGGAGTCATTGGTGCTGGAGTTGTTGTTGCAGTAGTAGTAGTAGTAGTAGTAGTAGTAGTTGTTGTTGTTGTTGTTGTTGTTGGAGTTGTTTTCACTGTTGTTGTTGCTAGTAGTTTTGTCATTACTGTGTCTGGTTGGACAGTTGAGACTTTAGCGTTAGCTTTTGCTATGATTTGAGCCCAGCGTCCTGGGTCAAGCTCTTTGACAGATTTATTTGGTTTCCTCGCATTCTCCTTGATCTTCTTCCCTTTAAAACCCTTTCGATAAGTTCCACCCAAACCCCTATGTTTTCCATCCCCCCTCTGTGGTATTTGCTTAGAAGCTGGCTTTTTGATTTCCTGGTATCCTGACCCCTCTGTGTCCTCTGTGTCAAATAATGATGATTCAACTTTGACCTTGCTAACATCTGTTGGGTCTTCCTCTTTTTCGCCAGTTACAACAACCAGATGAGACAACATGTCTGCCCCATAAAGGTTAGCTGCTAAACAGCTGTATTCCCCAGCATCCTCATGCATCACTTTTTTAATGATCAGTGTATTGTTTTGTGACACATAGATTCTTCCTTTTGCATTAGATGCCTGCATGATCTCATGGTTTGGCAGGTACCATCTAGTTTCAACCGGCCGAGGTGAAGTAACTGAACAGGGTAGACTGAGTGATTCCCCATTTTCCACCGACATCTTCTTTCCATTTAAGTCACTAGGACTGAGGAGACGTTCCCTAACCGTGAGCCTGTATGAAACTATGTCCACACCTGTCTCAGTCCTTACAAAGCAGTGATAGAGACCACTGTCTGACAAGCTTGTGTTTTTGA
Organism: Bryconaethiops microstoma; assembly: GCA_037577275.1. Taxonomy (NCBI): domain Eukaryota; kingdom Metazoa; phylum Chordata; class Actinopteri; order Characiformes; family Alestidae; genus Bryconaethiops; species Bryconaethiops microstoma. The sequence continues at coordinate 28,425 of JBBJLS010043221.1, forward strand.
TGACTAATCTATTATGCTCAGACACAATTCTGTGTGAATCTGTTTTCTCTAAAGTAGTAAGGTCTGGAAGCATCCACTGCACATCCTGGTGTCCTGAGCTCAGCATGTCGCAGTCTAGAACAACCTCAGAGTGCTCAAGCACTATCTGAATCCTACTCGGGGCTCCCCTTGGTATCAGAGCCCAAGAAGAGGTCCCATCCTCTTTCTCACCTCTTCCACTGATTTGCTTTGATATAAAAGTGGAGAAGTTCAGCACTAGATTTTTTGTCGTGGTCTTGCGTCTGTTCAACTGAAGCTTGACCTTAGGTTGCAAAAGCCAGGCTGGATCAGCCATTAAATGTCCTTTCAGTTCAGTAAAGTAAGGGGAGTCCTCACTTGCTGCCTGGGAGTACTGAAATGCCACCCTTGAAGTATTCTCATGCCTGGATCCTCGCTCCAGAATGGCTGGACTCTCATAGTAGTAGGCAACCAGCCTCCACAGGTTCTGGAGAGCATCCCTGTCAATCTCACACTCGAGCAGAGTCAGCAGGGTCACATTCACCATAACCTCCTCCGACCTTCTCAGATGTTCCCACACCAAGGACGTTCCTTCAACTGGACGAGCTACCTCGCAATCCACATGGGCCCTGTTCCCATGACTGTCTGACAGCAAGAAAGTCAAGTGGCCGAGTGGATGCTCCAAGTCCTTGATGTAAGGAAGGTCTGGCTCCTGGTCCTCCCAGGCACTACTCTCCCCCATCTTTAGCGGGGACTGGACAGTGGGCCTGTCGCAAGAGAGCTGATGGGATGAAAGCTGGAAAATTTGGCTGTTGTTGAGGGGCTGTGGTGAGGCACACACAGCACAGCTCAAGTCTCGGTCCTTTTTGCACTTAATCACTCCTGCGGAGACAAAGAGAGCAGGCACTTATTACAATGTTCCCCTTAAGCCCAAAAATAAGATTTGATTAAAATAATTGCACATAAACAAACCAATAAATGGATAACCTCATCAGTTTTCACCCACTAGTGAATTATAGGGTAGTTCATAACAGCTACTTGCAAAAACACAGGGCACGGGAATAGAAAATGAAGCAAGACTAAAAGAGAAAGAGAGCAAAACACCATCATGTTTCTTGTCCCACTCCAAGAGCCAGCGGAGGTGGCAATCACAAGTCCAGGGATTGCCATGCAGGGAGAGGACCTCTAGCCTGCTCAGGTGCTGAAGAGTGCTTGGCAGGAGATACTCCAGTAGGTTGTCTGCAAGATGAAGGTGTCGCAGGCCCGAGCCCCAGAAGGTGCCCAGGAGAGAGAGGGTGGTGAATGTGTGTGGATGAAGGTCCTGCAACTTGTTTCCCTCCAGCTGAAGTAGCTTCAATGATGTCAGTCCATTAAAAGAGAAAGGCTCGATAAGGCTGATTAGGTTGTGGTCTAGGTGGAGACGCACCAGGCCGGTCAAGCCCTCAAACATACCAGGGTCTATTGTCTTTAGCTTATTGTAGCTTAGCTTCAAAATCTGTAAAATCAGAGAAGATTAGAGGCAATAGGTGATTGAGCCGAGTAAGATGTGTACCTTATTTAGTCTTTTTTGCAAAGGGCCACACATACTCTACATTCACAGAAATATGCACCTGTACATACACACCTGGAGGTAACGTAAGTGGTAAAAGGATCCCGAAGCTAAAGAGTTGATGTCGTTCCCATGCAGCATAAGCATCTCTAGCTGGCGCAGATTCTTGAAATCTGAGGGTCCCACAGTTGTAATGCTATTATATCTACAAGGGAGATAAAGGAGATCATGCCTGAGGATTCACTTAAAACTTCAGGATGAAATACATCTGTCATTCGGGCTAAGTTCCAAAATCTGACAAATTGTTAAATCTTCTGTCATTTCACAAGAATGCTTTTCACTTGAGGTGTAGATATGCGTTACAGGGAGTGATTCAAAGCAAGTGCCATACACCAAAATGAACAGCGTTAAATATAAAATAATAATGCCTAAACAATTGTAATGTATACAGTGTTGCATTAAAACATTAAAATGTATTATTACTGACAATTACCCATGTAATTTTTCGTGCTTTTAAAGGAACACCCCTCTAATTGGACATATAATGGCAAAATGTACATTATTGTTCAATAGTTTGGAATCACATGTAATGTTTTATTAATATAAATATTTTTATTTTATGCAATTTATTCAGTTATTTAAATTAAATATTATAAAGGTCAGACCACATTCGTGTTCATTTTGTAATCCAATATGATAAATTCCACACTTTAATGATCTATTTTCCCTGTGCTTCAGAGTTTCTGGTTCAAGTTATCTGCTTCAAAATTTGATCACAACTACTGAAAAATTAGACATGTTGATATTAATTTTTAAACTTAATTCATTTACGGCTCCGTTCATCATTCAGGGCACACTGATTCCAATCTTTTGAACAGTAGCATTGTAGTGTAGTAACTCAACTGCCTACCCCAGGTTGACTCTCTCTGTATCCTTGGGCAGATTGCGCGGGGGAGAAGGGAGGTGGCGGAAGGTGCAGTGCACCTCCTTAGAGTTGGGGCAGCTGCAGGACCGTGGGCATGCACAGAGACATGCAGGGAAGAGGAGGAGGAGCAGCAACAGTGCTGCTTTGAGCCAGGGAGCGGGGACACCCAGGGGAGCCATGGCTCTCTCATGCCATCCTCTGGCCTGGGGACAGTAAATCTGTGTAAGTATGAGGGAGAGCGCCATTGTGAAGATGTACTATTTCAATAAATTGCTGCAAAGCTACTTTAACATCCTTTTATTAATACCAAGATGGATAAACAAGGCCAAGGGGAGCAGTTGCACTAAGTTCCTGTAGCTTAGCAGTTGCCTCTAAACAGCACTTCTTGGCATTTCGCCACTGCTTTGTGCAAGACGTGGTGACATCCCCATTATACCATGACTCATCAACCACAAGAAACTTCTGACATGGTTGGTTACTGTGCATGGTGTCATGTGGTAAAGTCATGCTGGCATTTATTGTGACATTTTTAAAAGCAGTGAAAATAGTGATAGTCCTTTTCAATGGAACGAGTTTTATGATAACATGAATGCCTCATTAATAATTTGCGGATGAATAAATAATAAATGGGCAACTTATTCTGAAATATGAGTCTTCTCTATATTTATTCTGTGCATTGTGCAATAACAGGGAATGAGATATTCGGTGTCACGTTTTTCCACCCACATAAAACTGCTGAGTCCTGGCGGAATAAATCATTGCTCAAGTGTTTTCCTCAGGAAGCACGCAGTATTAGCTTCATGCCGCAAGCTTCTGCTAGCAAGCCCTCGACAGCCCAATTACACCAACAATCTTTAAGAGGATGATGACAAGTGCAGTGCTTCCTAAATGCCAAAATATTTAGACTCCAGGGCAAAGAAAGTCAGAGAGGGGCCACGTCGCCTTTTTTTTTTTTTTTTTTGCAGTTGTTTTCTAGCATGCCAAAGTCTCCTTTATTCTGAGGGTGAACATGGTAAAATATGAGGCATGATTTATTTGCCTTTCAGTGGCATGATAATGACCCATGATGATTCAGATAATTTCGGGAAATGTGCTGCTCCAGCTGCCCCCGTCAGATGTGGGTGGAATTGCATCTCTTTGCTGCAAGAGCTTGTAACTGCCTGTATGTGTTCGGCCTATTATAGTAATAAGGTATTTGGACATTTGAGCCATACTTAAAAATGTATTTAGTTACTTGGTGAAGTATGTTTCAAAAGGCAGATAGTGTGTTTCAAATTGCTATTGTGGCAAAGTCTTTGCAGACTGCAGGTTTGCATCAAAAATGCAAATCAAATCCTTAGGACAAATGCCTTTGGGCACTTCCTACCACTGAACAAAAGCCCACCAACACCAGTGTAAGAAAAACAGCCCTAGACTTTGTAGATCCACTTCTATTCTTGAAGTAAGTTTCATAAGTGTAGATGTTCTAAAAGCTAAGGTTTTTGGTTGTGTATGCAGAGAAAGGCTGATTTTGAGGTCTCGGATAACATGCACCATTTGTAGGAATGCTGTACTAAATACAACAGAAACAGACCTCATACTGAATTTCAATTCTACAGGAAACAAGCTATATATATATATATATGACATGAGATAATGTGGCTTCCAAAGTGTGTTACATTTTGGAAAGAAAAAGTCAATTTAAAGTTTTATGTCCTGAATGAAATATATTTCTTTTGAGTTTTGACATTTATATCACTGCAGTTGTAGAAAAGGCATGTTATAGAGGCAATTCACGCATCAAATTTGAAAAAATGGTTTGCAGCACCAAACTATTCCTGCCAGTAGTGTTTTTACAGGCTGTTCCTTGAGTCTTTGTCCAAATATTTTGTGAGGCTACTGTGTATATCCATTTTTAATTTAAAGCTTATCTCCGAATGTGGAGTTTATAATCTGTATGAAATTTCTTTTGCTTTCTGTGTGTGTGTGTGTGTGTGTGTGTGTGTGTGTGTTTGTGTGTGAGTGAGTTCACTGCAGAGGACGCAATTGTTGTTTTACATTGTGCTAAGCTCTGTCAGAGCCCAGTAAGTAAAACCATTCATCAGCCAGGGATACTGTTAGAAGATCACTCCTTCCTATTATATGAGCTTTAAAAGACAACATATGTAAAAACAGTCAGTCATATGCTTCTCATATATCCAACACATGCTGTCATAAGAACATTTCGCACAAACTTTGGACTTGTAGTATTATTTACCGACCGCTCAGCAGTTTTTGTTATTCAACACTGGCCGTTCGCCCATATGTAAGCGATGAACCATGACCCCTTCTTTTCGTGCTGTCTGCAGCCTTGCCCTTCAGTCACTCTTGACACAACCCAACTGCATATTCATGTCTGAGTGAGATCAAAAGGTTAAGCCATAAATGCTTTATTTATGTTAACTTTCGTAAAAATTGAAGTCATAACTAAGGCAAAGGTTAATGTACTAGGTCCATGCTTGGAGAGTCTTATTGATAAAGTTTTTATGCACTAAGTTTAATTAGACTGCAAAGACTTTGTTGGCTTTGAGAGGAATTAATATGAGCTTTTTAGTACATGATGAAACAGTTACAACTCCAAAGTAACCCTGAAGCGTAATCACAGCGCAATTAATAACCCCAGTAATAAAACTGATCTTGACATGAATAAAAATGTGGCTAATCAAATCTGCACGGAATCTGACTTACCTTAAGAGTCGTGGCTGGAATATAAAGGTTGGAATTTTACTTCTTCAGCGTTTATTAATCAGGCGAGCACTTTGTGGAGATCACTTCGTGCTGTTCTTTCCTTCCTTTCAGCCCTGATCTCCACGAAGCGAGGTGCGCTCTGTGTTTGGGGGTGATGGAGTGTGTTTGCTGGAAATCTTCAATCCCTGCCTCCAGAAGTCCAAACCTTCCACATCTGGAGAAGCTCTTAACTTTCCTCCGCTCTTTTCAGTTCAGTGGAATGCTACTACCAGACTTGGCTTCCGTCCGCCCCCTTCACTCTCTCTCTCTGTCTCTCTCTCTCTCTCTCTCGCTCATTCCTTCTCTTTTCCTCTCAAGCTTTCTTGATCTTCCTCTATTACCTGTGGCTCCTGAATGGTGGGTGTAGCCATTTCTTCTGTTTCCCTTTGAATGCATACAGACACAAACACACACACACACACACACACACACACACACACACACACACACACACACACACACACACACAC
>JBBJLS010043222.1:0-13799 GCA_037577275.1 Bryconaethiops microstoma
CTCTCTCCCTCTCGCTCTCCCTCCCTCCCTCTCTCGCTCCCTCTCTCTTGCACTCTCTCTCTGTCTCTCTCTCTCTCTCTCTCTCTCTCTCTCCCTCTCTCTGTCTCGCTCTCTCACATTCCTCCTTTCTCTCTCCGTATCACACAAACACACACACACACTCATGCTCTCTCCCTCTCTCTTATGAAGATGCTGTTCTCAGCTGGCTTTCCAAATGCAGTAGCATCATTTAGACATTAAAACTTTCTTCCTTCCTCATTTTGTTTAAACAGAACATTGTTACACATTTCTCAGAAAATAATGATTTTGAAAAAGCATTGCCAAAATGGCAAAAGAAAGCATAGCTTGTAAAATGGCACTGTTTGTTTATTGATTATCCCTTGTTATGTGTGTGTTTTTTTTTTTTAAGCAGTGGCCAAAATCTGCCTAAAATTTAAACTAATTTGCTTGTGTGTGTGTGTGTGTGTGTGTGTGTGTGTGTGTGTGTGTGTGTGTGTGTGTGTGTGTATGCCCTGTACGCATGTACTTTCCTCACTGTTTGTTCGGTTGCCACGGTGCTCCTCTGACCTCTGCTTGAATGCGAGACTCCTCCCACTCCTTGGTGACCCAGACTTGCACCCACTTAGCGGGTCTGGGGTGAATCAGATTGCCATTGTCATTCAGCCCACACCCCTCCACTCTCTGCACAGCCAGTCATCTCCCTCTGGCAGACTGCTACCAGAGCAGAGAGCGGGCCAGCCACAAAACCACAAAGTGGCTCAGGGAGGAGCGCTGGACTGATCTGGGGTCAGCCTCAGTTTAAACATGTTCCTTACAACCACAGGTGAAGCACACTTGAGCTTGACTAATTGCTGAAATGTGGCTTTTTTTAATGCTTCCTGTCTGGGTGTTTGATGTAGTCATTTGAAGGAATACTCCAGCATCTAGCTGTCTAATATCTATCTGCCACATCTGTGTAGTACTGTCGATTACAAGGGACAAGCATTTGGAGGCATTTTCCCATACTTAAAAAGACAAAACCTATTTACTCAGTTCAGTCATACTAGAAGCCATTAGGTAGTGGTTAATTTCTGTATTTAAAGGGAAAGAGAAGGTTCTAGGACACGAGAGACTGTATTTATAACTGGTTTCATTCAACACTAGAGCAACATAGTAAATACTTATTTCTAATTCATTTTCCGATTTCTTCGACTGAAGAATTCATGAAAGGTTCTCCAAAAATATGTCTCGCGTAAACATTTATGAAATCGAGTAACCGCCCAAAGGCATCATATAAGAATGATCGGCAGTATAAGGAAGCAATGCTTTCACATTATTTAGTGCAATCATGTGGTAATGAGCTAACAAACCCTGCAGGAACGGCGTGGTTAAAATTCCTGTTTTCGTTAACCTCCACCCAACTCTACTGAGCCCAATTACGTGTCTTAATCAGCTAACGACTTTGGCGCGACCCGTTAAAGGGAAATTAAGAAGGCAGGAGTGATGGAGAGAGCAGGAGGAGAAGACTGGCTGAGCTTCTCCAGTGAGACAAGGGGAAAAAAAGAAGAAAAAAAAGGGTCCAGAGTGAAAGAAGGACTCTTACCAAAGGGGAAATGGTCAACTGCAGGCCAGCAAAGTTGAATATGATGTTATTTTTTCATTGGAGAAACACAATTAGATATGTATTCAGTAATGAGGTATTTTGTTATGTATATGACATTTATATGTCGAAAGGGTGGTCAGGGGATTGGATGAAATGAAATCAAACAGTTTTTGTAGATGATGAGCAATAGCCTTTGCTCCCTCCCCCTCAACACATGCCTCAATGTTTTTTCTTAACCCTCTTTTACAGTCACCACACAATGCAATTTCTACCTGTTTTGCAGATCTCTCATGTGAATTATGAATAATGTTCTAATATAATAAAGTGTAAAGTAAAAGTGTAAAGTGGCCTTTTCTGTCACGTGTGAACAATGTGAAATTCTTTCTCTGCATTTAACCAATTCACCAAGTGACGCAGTTGGCAGCCAGCCCTTGATGAGCAGTGTGTGGGGGTAGTACCTTGCTCAAGGGTACCTCAGTGGTCACAGGGGCAACTCCTCAACCACAAGGCTACTAATATACAACCCCAAATCAGAAAAAGTTGGGACAGGGTGGATAATGTGAATAAAAAAATAAAGCAGTAATTCACAAATGTCCCTTAACTTTTGTTTTGTTTGTTTATAAAGTAAAAAGATATGGAATCCTGCATCTGCACCTCCGTTCCTTGGCACCGCAATATGACAGACTGAACTGTAATTCATGCAAGTGCATTTTCTTTGGTATGCGCGGTCATTTTCTTTGGTAAAAGCAGGGTAAATAAAGTAATTAATTTAATTTACAGTAACAAAAATACAGGGCTTTAAAAAGAACAAAACGAAAAACACGAGAACACTCAGCAAATCACTCAAGATATCTCCATGTGGAGAACTGTTCTGGTGCGGGAATTCTGGACTGCATCTGCCCGAGATGCGTCACAGGGCAGCAGCCAATCAGCAGCAAGGAGAAATGAATACCGCTCTCGGATTGGCTACTTTCAAACCTCCCGCCTTGGAGTACAGGGATATTTCACCATCCCAAGACGCGCTTTCTTTGGGTTCTCTGGACAGTACCAAAAAAATTATACGGTTATATTTTATATGGAAATGTAACAGAATTTGCGTTAATATTCATGAGACAAAAATTAGTAAATTATATTTTTCTTAATAATTCAACACTAAAATGCATGAAAAATTCTATATTGCCATGAAAAAAGTGGAAAAAAAATAAAATACAGATATCTGCGGTTTCCATGAATTTGTAGGGGTTTCCGCAGACAATTATTAGTTATGGTGTTTTTTTAAAAACTGAAGCTGTGAACTCTGAACGGCTAATTCGCAAGGGTTGGTACATCAAAAAATAAATTGATATGTTTTCAGCGATAAATAAGTTAAATGTGTGGCAGTTGGATGGCCTAGTGGTTAGGGTGTTGGCCCTGCAATCAGAGGATTGGGGTTCAAGTCCCAACTGCTAGTGTCACGGCTAAGGTACGCTCCCCGGGCGCCTCATTGGCTGCGGCACACTGCTTCAGTTGGTGAACTTGTTAATGCAGAGAAATAATTTCCTCTGGGATAAATAAAGTATCCAAAAAAAATGTGTGAAAAATCTGGGCTAGCCAGGTTGCTGTGGGCATTCTCTGTTTTAATCTGAAGTGATATTTTGTGTTTGTATCGTGGGTCTAATCCTGCACTCCCCTCCTCCTGACAGACACTAACATTAAGTGCAGAGACTGGATTTATCTGTGGATAATGCCTGTTAAGAAGCATCTATTATTAGTCATGGCTTCTTTCATGTAATTTAATTTCATTATTTGTTTTAGCTTAATTTGACATTAAATCCAGTTTATGAGCAAAGAAAGACAGGCAGACCTATTGGTTAGCTGAATTACCTGATGGGTTCCATGTTGTATCGCAATGCAGTGCTCTACACCATTTAATCCCCATCTCTTGCGTCTTGGAATGGAAATGGGTGTTCAGTTCCTACACTAGACTTCTGGTGTTTGTGTGAACACTAGAATGTCCAATTTAAAAATCCCCTCATGCAAAGACATACCATTGAAGTTTTATCAGTTTGTCATGTAGTTACAAGATGCCACTACAATGTTGCAATGAAGAGCAGGGGCAGACTGGCAATCTGTACATTCTGGAAAATCCCCCCCTGATTCTTCGTACCATCTACACAGTGGAGCCACTCATCCACTCTCGCTGGTTATCCAGGCGCCAAGCGGACCCTATCACTCCTCCAATGGGCCTTCTGGTTGTCCAGTATGGCCAAAGAGTTCGTCCAGGCATGCGCGGTGTGTGCCAGGGCCAAGACCTTCAACCTCTCCCTGTTCTTAACCTTCCTTGGTTGCACATTGCGATAGATTTCGTCACTGGCTTGCCAGAGTCGGACAGCAAAAACACCATCTTGACCATCCTCGATTGATTCTCCGAGGCTGTTCACCTAGTGGCTCTCTCCTGACTTCCCTCTGTCAAAACCACTGCTGAATTCATGTTAGAGCACGTAGTCCACTTGCATGGGTTCCCCAAGGACATTGTCTCGGACAGAGGGCCTCAGTTCAGTGCCAGGTTTTGGAAGGCCTTCTGCTGTCTGATTGATTCGTCCTGAAGCCTCTCCTCCAGTTACCACCCCCAGACAAGTGGTCAGATGGAGCGGACCAACCAACTACTGAAACATTTCCTGAGATGCTTTGGTGGAACATCAGTGCTCCTGGGTCTGCTACCTCATTTGGTAGGGAAGGAAACCTTCCATGATGTTAATGTACAATAATGATGCTCTGGTTTTCTTCATTTTCTTCAGTCACTTACCTCTCAGTCAATCCAGACCAAAGAATTTGGGACAGCTCCTCAACACAGAATCTCTCTAGATCCTCCAGCCTTCTCTCATTTGGACCTCTTCAGTTCACACAACAAGCTTGCAATAGCTTTTGGATCAGGGTACTGGGTAGGGCTGGAGGATATGGCATGGGGTGCAGAAATTTCAACCCATAGTGCCCGAATGATGCACCTCTGTTAAAATATAAACTGTTCTGGCTGAGAAATGTAATTTCTCAGCCTGTTCTGTTTGTTTAATTTGTAATATATTTTTATTTATCTTGTTGTCTTGCATTACTTGCCAGTGTAGTAGACAGTGCGCAAGCGACATCTACTGGCCAGATTTGGTACTGGAAGTTTCCATATTAGTTTACTTAAAAAAAAGAAACCCTTGGAGTAGATATGTCTGTAAGTGATATCAGTTTACTGACAAAGACAACTGCCCTGAAGGAGAAATCATTGATTACAGGATGACTGTGCATGTTTTCAACGGTCAACAGTCTCAGCGGTCAACAGTCTGTACGACCCCTTGGGATTTGTCTCTCCAGTTACTATGCAAGACAAAGCTCTTTTGAGAGAACTCACATCACTGCAGCAGGACTAGGATGAGCCTCTCCCAGCAGACAAAAAAGCCCAGTGGGAAACGTGGACTACAGCTCTAGCAGAACTCAAACATCTACACATTCCGAGGCCGTATATCCCTGTTTCACTCTCACAGACACTAGGTGGAGAACTGTGCATTTTTTCAGATGCTGATCAGACTGATCAGAACCCAGCCAATCATGCCACCAGGCCTATGCCACCAGCTCAGCTAAACCTCACCAACTGGTTCTCCAAACCTACCTTCCTTCAACAGCTAGATGCTTTGGAAGATGATGCTGTGAACCCAGATTTGGATGTTGAGATACGGATGTATGTTGACGACAAAGGTTACAGATCAGCCACTAGGGACACACAGATTTCAGCACTTTTCAAGCTGGAAAACCCTTGAGAGCTGTTGCAACACTTGCCCACATAGCAAGATCATTCTCTCAATCTACATGAACAGAGACCTGTAGAAAATGGCACCACTGCATGAGGCATTGCACAATGGAATTCTCACAAGCAGAGTTTACAATCATCAAAGCTGTGCAACAAGATGTTTACAAGGAAGAATTTAAGAACTTAGCACAAGACAGCAGAGTGTCGCAGCATAGCTCACTCAAAAGACTGGACCCTTTTATTGACAATGAAGGCAATAAGAGAGTAGGTGGTTGGATATGTGTAGCTGATCTCTCTGATCAAGAGAAGCATCCTTTGATAATACCGTCTAACCATCACATAGCCAAACTGCTTGTTGAGCATTACCACAGTCAGGCAGCCCATCAAAGCCGCCATTTCACTACAGGTGCAATACACACAGCAGGGCTGTGGATTCTTGGACGCAAAAGGCTCATCTCATAGGGGTGGTGGTGGCCTAGTGGTAGGGTACTTGCCTCTGGACCAAGAATCCACACCTTCAGCACCACCACTGGGTTCCTGAGCAAGACCCTTAACCCCAAGACTGTCCCTTGTAGTTAGGGAATGGAAGTCGCTTTGGATAAAAGCGTAAATGTAAATGTCATCTCTAGTGTCATCCACAGATGTGTCATGTGTAAGAAGCTGAGGGTAAGACTGGCAAACCAGAAAATGTTGGATCTGCCAGCGGACTGAGTGTCTGTAGATCCTGCATTCACATCTATGGAGCATGCTGAAAACAAAAGGTGGGCTGTCATATTCAGCTGCTTGAGCTCCAGAGCTGTTCATTTGGAGGTGGTTGAGTCAATGTCAACTTCAAGCTTTATCAATGTACTCCGGTGGCTTCCTGGCCATCACAATTTCAATGCAACACCTGAGGTTGGACAGAGGCACAAACTTTATTGGAGGCTTGCAGGGAACTACAAATCAACGCAGAAGACCCCCCAAGATCAAAAATTTCTTTCAGGATCAGAGCTGTATCTGGTCATTTAACGCACCACATTCATCCCACATGGGAGAGGATGATTGAAGTCGCGCAACGCATCCTCGACTGACTTTTGTTGAAGAACGGTCCCACGAGACTCACGCATGAAGTGCTGACGACCTTAATGGCTGAAGTTATGGCCATCATGAACACTTGACCTTTGACCCCCATTTCTACTGATGCAGAAATGCCTCAGGTTCTTTCTTGACTCAGAAACCGAGTGTGGCCCCCGCTCCACTGGGAGACTTCAGTATGGGTCATCTACACAGAAGTCAGTGGCGACAAGTCCAGAGCCTGGCCGACTCTTTCTGGAAAAGGTGGAGGCAGGAATATTTGACAGCTCTGCAGCCTAGAAGGAAGTGGATTGAAAACAGAGCCAACATTCAGGAAGGTTATGTCATACTGCTTAAAGACTGTCAGGCGAAACGAAGTGAATGGCCAGTCGGACTCATTAAAAAGACCATCCTGAGCGAGGACAACAGAGTTCGTAAGGTCATGGTAAAGACTGCAAAACAAGGGATGGTGAAAGTGTATCTAAGACCTATCATTGATATTGTTGTGCTTTTCTCCAAAGATAATAGTAATTGAAAAGTATAAAGTGGTATAATAGAAATTATACCAAGTGGGGAGTGTTCTGGCTGAGAAATGTTTAATTTGTAATATATTTTTATTTATCTTGTTGTCTTGCGTTACTTGTCAGTGTAGTAGACGGTGCGCAAGCGACATCTACTGGCCAGATTTGGTACCGGAAGTTTCCAAGTTAGTTTACTCAAAAAAAAAGACTGGTTTATCCCATGCTCGTTGGAGTGTGTGCAGTGCTGTTCCTTGTGCTAGAAACCCTTGGAGTAGATATGTCTGTAAGTGATATCTGTTTACTGACACTTATATGCATGCTTATGTAAGATTATGAGAGATACGGATTTGGCAAAATGTTATATTTGATAAAGTAAGCAGTGGTTTTTTTGTGTTAGCATTACTAGCCAGTTTTTGAACTCACATTTTGCTAACATACTGACATGTAAAATCGGAAGTTTTTGATTAATGTATTTGGCTGTTTATTTGGTGTAGTAAAAGAATGCCTTTGTGTTTTCTTTAGTTTTATGGTGGGATGAAAGACATCTGTGTGAAGTCATAACGTGTTGGAACAAACGAAATATACAGTAACAAGAACAGTAAAATGTTTTAAATATTGCATAATTTAACAGTCAAATTAACAAAATCTATATTTATTTCTGATCTGAGTGTGGGTGTGGATGGAAGGGGTGTGTGTGGTTGTGGGGGGGCTATAAGCAGTGAGTCCCTTTTTGCTGACTGTTTTGAAGTGTCACAGACAAAATAATTCTGCCGAGAACAGACTTATTATACCTACTTGTGATTGTAAATAGTTGTACATACTTCAACAAAAAACCTATTCAACTCTTAGTACAATATGAATGTGTTTTCCAAAATGTTTCATATGTATGATTGTGAATTTTTACAGTAAAAAAAGATATTGGCAAAGTTGTGCTGAAAAAACGGATATGAGACACTTGTATATTACATGTTGTAGGTATAAACATAACCTCAGGATTCTAAGTGGTAAAAATCTAAAATCATATATGTTGCACCTAGGGATGTAAATCTTTGCATAACACTCTATATTTTCATTGTCAGTTTTAAGCTAGTGGGTCTGACATCAAACCTGCACCGCTGCACTGTACACTCCTCCATGAGAGTAGTCTGGATGAGCGGGGGAGTGTGTGTGACAAATGCATGTGAGTTTTTTAGCTGCGTCCTACAGCAGTGCTTGAAAGTTTGTGAACCCTTTAGATTTGTTGACATTTCTGCATAAATATGACCTGAAACATCATCAGATTTTCACACAAATCCTCAAAGTAGCTAAAAAGAACCCAGTTAAATAAATGAAACAAAAATATTTCACTTATTTCTTGACGAAAATGATCCAATATTACATTTCTGGCAGTGGCAAGTTATGTGAACCTCTAAGATTAACAAGTAATTTAAAGGTGAAATTAGAGTGAGGTGTTTTCAATCAATGGGATGACAGTCACCACACTGGTATGGCCCTGAACAACTTCTGCCCCATTGGACTCACCCCCATCATTGACATATGCTTTGAGAGACTGGTTCTCTCCAATCATAAAATCTGTCTACCTGCTACAGTAGACTCATATCAGTTTGCTTATCGCCAAAACCGGAGGATGCCATCTCTACGGCACTTCATTTTGCTCTGAAACACCTGGACTGGCATAACTCTTACATTAGAATGTTGTTTGTTGATTTCAGTGCAGCATTCAACACTGTGATTCCCTCCAAGTTGATTTCCAAGCTTAGCTAGCTTGGAATCAGCACATCTCTTTCTAACTGGACTTTTGACTTCCTAACTAACAGACTCCAGTCTGTGAAATTAGACAATATCTCCTCCACCACCATAACTCTAAACACCGGCGTGCCACAAGGCTGTCTGCTGAGCCCTCTACTCTTCTCCCTGTTCACTTACGACTGCATTCGTGTCTAAGGCTGCAACTCCATAATCAAGTTCGCAGTCAGCAGCACGGTGATTGTACAGATCAGAGGTGACAATGAGTCGGCTTACAGGGATGAAGTTCAGCACCTGGTCACGTGGTGCGATAATAGCAACCTGATATTAAACATGCGAAAAACCAAGGAGATCATTATGGACTTCAGCAAGGAGAGGTGCATGCACATACTCTGATTGTCATTAATGGAGCTGTTGTAGAGCATGTCTCTAGTTTCAAGCTCCTTGGTGTCTACATCTCTGAGGAACTCTCCAGCTGGATGGCCTAGTGGTTAGGGCATTTGCTCTGCAATCACAAGGTTGTGGGTTAAAATCCTAACTGCTAGTGTCACCACTGAGGTACCGTCCCCTCACACTGCTCCCTGGGTGACCCTCATTGGTGGCAGCCCCCTGCTTCACTTGGTGAACGGGTTAAATGCAGAGAAAGAATTTCACATTGGGGTGTGTTCACGCATGACTATAAGGGTTAATAAAATAAATGCCTCTAGTTTTGGCACTGTGGAGAGAAACACAATGAAAGCGTATCTTGGGATGGTCAAATACCGCTGTACTCAGAGGCGGGAGGTTTGAAAGTAGCCAATCCAAGAACGCTGTTTATTGCTGCTGATTGGCTGCTGACCTTTGACGCAGCTGCAGTCCCGAATTTCCCCCGTGGAGCCTCTCGAGTGTTCTCATGTTTTTCGTTTTGTTCTTCTTAAAGTCCTGTATTTTTAATACTGTAAATTAAATTGATTTATTGCTGTATTTAAGATAAGATAAACCTTTATTTACATTACTTTATTACTTTATTTACATATCTACATTTACATTTACGGCATGTAGCTGACGCTCTTATCCAGAGCGACGTACAACAGTGCTTAAGTAGTCTACATCTGTCTTCTTAAACCTGTAAAGCTTAACTTAGTCCACATCCATTGTTCAACCAATGACACCTAAACAATACCTGTCAAAGAAAGTTTTTTTTGTTTGTTTTTTTTTTAAATATTAGTAGGAGAAAGCGAAATGAAACACGGTTAATCACCAAGGTGTTCTTTGAAGAGGTGGGTCTTCAGGTGACGCTTGGCGAGGGACTCCACAGATCTAATAGGAAGAGGGAGTTCGTTCCACCACTGGGGGGCCAAGACTGAGAAGAGTCTTGAACTTAATGCGAGCAGCCACTGGAAGCCAGTGGAGGTTTCTTAATAAAGGGAGGTTCCTTATTAGTCCTACATGTGGGAAATTCACTATTTGCATGCTTATACCAAAGAAAACGACAACGCATACAAAAAAAAGGCCCATGCATGAATTACAGTACAATCTATACAGGAGTAACATCGGTATTTACATTATAGCACTCCGGGAGTTCAGTGTAAATTGTACAGTACAAATACGGGTTTACCTTTACATTTTCTTTAAGGGTAATGTATTAAACTTAATTTAAAATTAAATTAATGTTTTTTGGGAGCGTATTTGGGGGCATATTTAGGGTTTACTAAAAATAGGCATTTTCAGGCATCTTTTTTACCACATCACAACAACATAGTTTTTCACTACATGCGGGTGATCTTGGAACGTACTGTGCATTTAAATGCATTGGGTTTGTAACATTACAAAAACTATGATTTGAAAATAGACTGTTTTTTGAAGCTTATTTTCCATGTAGAGACCATATGTAATTGGGTGAAGCTATTTGAAACTGTATTTACAGAATTTAAGCTTTTTTAATTCCGAAAAAGTGATATGTTTCATACAGAACTTTTGAGTTTACAACAGAACTTTTGAGTTTGATTGTGCACAGTGGAAGAATATGCAGTATACACAGAATATGCAGAATACGCAGTAACACGGCATATGAGTGAGGGAGTTGGCTTTCCACAGTATTTTTACACTCATTTTTTGGACTGTTGTCCATATTGTGCAGCTCTAGTCAGCACAGACAAAATTGATAAGGAAAGACTATACTTCATGCGCTATACTTCGCATGTGTGTTTTTCACAGAAGAAAGGGGCTATTATTTAAAAAAAATTTTGCCATTATAAAACAGACTGAACACTCCCCACAAGGGGGAGCTATTAAGACTCAGTTCCATCTTAAGTTTATTACTGAAAGAGAGGAAACCCACACCAGCAGGACTACAGATATGTGTGGTTTTATAGTTTTAAATTTTTATGTATATTTACTGTCAAAATATGTGAATATAAACTAAAACGTTTTGGTTTAAAAGGTCTAGACTCCACAGCTTGGCAGAATACTAGACGGGTAACAAAGTATTCCAGTAATATCCAGTTGCTAAATCATGTAAACTCATTAATTAGAATTGATGTCCACATATTTTTGGCATCCCAAAGTTCCTGAAATGACTGATCTAAACAAATATGATTCCTCAAAATGTCTCATTAAAGATGACCTTTTGAGCATTAAATTGATTGAAAGATGATCATTTGAGCATTAAAGTTATTCAAATGGCCTATAATTTATTCAAGACTGAGTAGGTAATTTATATATTTTTATTCCTTGTCTGATCACAGAACATTTTTACATATCAAAAGTAAGTGGTGGATTACATAATTACTAATCTAATCAGTAGTGATAGCCAAAGAATAACCATGTTGTTAAACAGGAGCATAATTATAGTAATTATTATATTAAAAATAATAAACGTATTATATTATTATCAATGTCTGTTATATTTTCATTGTAACTAATTTATATTGTTTTATTGTTAATAATTACTATTAATGTTGTTGCTATTATTTTTTAAATACATTTCTTTCCTATTATTTTATGATCTCACAGCTGTACTCCTCAAGGCTGCAAAGTTTTCCTCCCTCAGCACTCCAAATTTAGAATCAGGCATTCAAACATTAATTTGCAAATAGGGCAGCACATAAACAGATCTGGAGGTGGACAAACAATTTCCTCCTCTATTCCATAATCGTCTCCAGCTCGGATTAGCCACTCTGGCTTCTAAATAACACCTTGACAATAAGCATATGTGGAGAGAAAACATTTCTTATTGGAAAAGATAATTTCATCTGGAGCCTTCATAAATGCACTGATGACAGTTTAAAATATTACAAATATATAGTGTGCAAAGGTCTTGCATCATGACACATTTCTTCATATTTTACTTCATAAGATGTAGACTTTATTGCATTTTAATGTAGTCTTGAGGAACAGTTCTCCAGACTCTCATTTTCTATCTAGCCACTGAACCTAACCAGTTTCAGTTTTTAGTTAGTTACCTGCAAATTAATCATTCAAGCTTAACAAAGCCATCTAACTTAAGGCCTCATCCAGTTAAGAAACAGGTACAGATGATTCCAGATGATCAGGCCACTGATTAGTATACTGGTGGTGCTGAATGCTGAGTGGTTGCACCTTGTATTATTAGGCACTTTGGAGCCTGTCACAGTAAAACATTTGTTCCTATTTCTTTCAATATGCCAAAGATAAGTTTGACAGAAATAAAAGGGTATGTGAAATATAATATTGAGTGAAATAAAGAAATGTTTAAGATGCTACTTTAATTATATTAAGTCTCATTTATGATGCATGTGCCCTGAGATTGACTTTTCAAAGTGTTACGATACTGGAGGATCCAGTCTGTGAAGGGCAAGCAGTCCCTCTTCGCACATACCGAATGATGGAGAAACTCAAAAAGAAGACGGGTTCCATCATTAAATGTGGCAATAAAACCTCCTTCTTTTTCAGTAACGCAAGCCATTCATTTTTTACCTCAGCTTGCTGGCTAAAGAAAGGCAGAGAAATCAGCTTAGCTGAAAGTGGCAAAATTTGGCAATGGCCGCTCATCAAGTTGATTTATAACGGCTTCAGTGACACCCATCATTGCCGTAATAGCGCTTTATGACTGATAGCTTGGGCCTCAATGGCTGGCGTTGGGCTAAGACTGAGGCGATGCTGAAGCAACGCCAATTTGCCCATCCCATCGGATACATCTGTTATGAAATGACACATATTAATAATGGGCATGATAGCAGACAGGGTCATATTCATGTTGCAGATAGCAGGGTAGGGTATTAAGTGAGACAGTCTGAGTGCACTGTGCCCTTGGCATGTATGACTATGAGTTTATGTTGAGGGAAAAATATGTCAGTCTTTATTGTAGTTATGCTATGAATTTCCACATGCTTTTACCATGCTTCATTGATTTGTCGCCCAGAGATGAATCCACACCATCCACATACCATCTACTGAGCTGCATTATTAGAATCAGAATAAAAGCCTTCATTGATCCCAGTTAAGTGAATAACCAGTAACACAAATAGAGGTTAGGAGTATGTTATTTTATGTAATGCAGTTCAGCAGTATTGACATAATAAGTGATATTTCAAATGGTGAGACAATTACACAAAATAATAATAATTACCTATTGCACATAATACCTCATAACATGTAAGTAAGCATGATCAGAGTTGATTGTTTGATAGACTATATGAAACAATGGGTATTGATCAGCATGCACTGGAGCTGGTGGCCTAGTGATTAGGGAGTCCGTCCTGCAATCGTGGGGGTACACACAGACAAAAATTGGAAACATTGGAAAAAAAAACGTTTTAATTGTATTCATTGTTTTATAGTCTGAGATTTATGAGCACTAAATTCAGTTAAATAGACTAATTATGCTCTCTTCACAATGGAACTTACAGCTGGCCTGTGATCACCACATTCACAATATTGTCATAAAAACACTTTGTGACAAAGTTTGTCAAGATAGTGACAAAATATTATGATATTGCTCACATATTGCCACTAATGCTGCCACCTATATAACCAGTTCTTTCCAAAACTACACATTTACAGTATCTAATGTTTGATTAGATTTAACGACACCTTGAACAGAAGCTGATAGAGCTTTCTGGCCTCCTATTGGACAGTTTCTGGGGAGTTGGCTTTACAGAATCAC
>JBBJLS010043291.1:0-13795 GCA_037577275.1 Bryconaethiops microstoma
ACGGTGGATGCTGGATTGGATCAGTGGAGGACGGAGCGCCGCTCTGTTGATCAGAACATTTGTAGCGACGCTCCTCCCTCGTTATACAAATAGAAACTCAGGACACAGTTTAGATCCTTATTTCACAATAAAATAACTGCGGAGTCTTCTCACAGCTTTTCATATGACGTCTTTATTTTATGGAGAGCGGGATTAGTATCAGTATTGATATCGGTATCGGTAAAGTCTGAACCGAAGCCGTTCCTAATAGCCAGCCATCATTCTTGGTTGTGTGTGTACTTAAAGCATTGATGTACATCGGTCTGGATAAGAGCATCTGTTAAATGCCGTAACTGTAACTGTGTGTGTTTGTGTGTGTGTCACTCCATCATTAACTGATACGTCTCCTAAACAGACAGAGAATTGACAAGTGATTAGTGTCACTGACATAAAAATCATAGTTCAGAAAGTGAAAGAGTGAATAAGGAGACCGAGCAGCACCTGCAAAGAAAGGAGGTTTCATGTAGCAGCTTGTAGCAGCAGGTGTGTCAGTGGTAACATCACATCCTCATTACTTACTGTAAGTGTTAATTTCAGGTGCAGGTGAGTAGTGATGGGGTGTGAATGGGTCTGTGTATGTCTGCAGTTGTTATAATAAAGATTCACAAATACAGTAACAGACTGTTTTAATGTTCTAAACTGAGCTCTGTCCCTCCTGATCAAACACAGTACTTATGGATTTTCTCACTTTGGTCCTTTCAGAGGAGCTTTAGAACCTTGTAACCTGGTTTCTGATTTGCAGAGAAACAAAACGGACAAGCCTGAAAAGTCCAAATTTCATCATGTGGGGGTTCCTACAGGCCAACACACACACATCTTCATCCATATTCATCATTCTGTTGCATATTAATGTGTTCATAAAATGTGTTTGAGAAGCTCTAGATCAGGAAATAATGTTTTTTTTATCTTCTTTGTTGCCTGTGGTCCTCCCTTCCTCTATTCTGCTCATTCTGCTCTGTGTTTTGTTTCTCTCCACGCCCTCAGTGTTTACGGCTGGTTAAAGGCTTCGTCCACTGGGAGACGCCACTGTTTACACTGTGTGTCTGATTACACGACTAACCTGAACACACCACACCACTCAGACATGACCTTATCACTGAGAGAGAGGGGAAGAAACAGAGGAGGGGAGAAGGTGGAAGAGAGAGAGAGAGAGAGTAACATAGGGTAAGAGAAAAAAAGAGTGTGATGTAGAGAAAACAATAGCAGAAACAGCTAAGATTAGATAAAGAGTATTAAGAGAGAGAGTGATGGACTGAAAAAGAATAGAAAGAGAGGGAATATGTGGTAGAT
This sequence comes from Bryconaethiops microstoma, assembly GCA_037577275.1. Taxonomy (NCBI): domain Eukaryota; kingdom Metazoa; phylum Chordata; class Actinopteri; order Characiformes; family Alestidae; genus Bryconaethiops; species Bryconaethiops microstoma. The sequence goes on from JBBJLS010043291.1 coordinate 1,330, forward strand.
GCAGGAGATAACAAGAGATAGTGAACGATAAAAAGTGGTTAAGAGAGCAAAACCCTAGTGAGAGTGAGAGATAAATCATTCTAGTGACTGATATGGGGAAAATAAATACGAGGCAGCTATATTGACATGAATATGAATATGAGAATATAAGGGTTCCTTTCAGGTATAAGGGGGTGATGATGCCTGTTTCTTAAGGGTAGGTACATTCATATGACTGACAAGTAGGTGAAGACACTGATTAGAAATAATGTAAAACAAGCTGGATGGCGAGGACAAAAGTAGACCAAATGTTTGATTGGTCAAAATGTTGTCATGATAATGAAGAGAGGCTTAGAAAGAGGCCATTGTTTATTTTTTTACACTCTGCATGAGAAAACAACAACGGAGACACAAACTAACAACTGGGAAGTCGATAAAGCACAAGCTTGACTGTCTGTTTGGACTGAAGATAAATTTCAGTGGGAGTTTTCAATGACTGAAAATCACTGAATTTCAGTGGGAGTTTTTCAATGAAAATTTATTTTTAACTCTGTGAGAAATGTGAAGGTGAACCAGGACATCATTAACAAGTTATCTGGGTTAGGTTTTCATCACATGGATAAAGAATACAGAGAAAAACTGAAAAATTACAAAACAATAACAAAAGCAACTCTGACAGAAAAACGTTCTGCTGGTTCAACTCCAAGGACGCGGTTTTGGGACGACCAGCCATAAACTGAAAGTGGTGGTGGCCTAGTGGTAGGGTACTTGCCTCTGGACCAAGAGGTCATGGGTTTGAATCCTACCTCCAGCGCACCACCACTGGGTTCCTGAGCAAGACCCTTAACCCCAAGTTGCTCCAGGGAGACTGTCCCCTGTAGTAGAATGGAAGTCGCTTTGGATAAAAGTTTCTGATAAATGCCGTAAATGTAAAGCGCTGGCTGCCTTTAACATCATGTCCAAATTTCATAATGAACAGACCAATAAAATAATCTAGAAGAGGTTAGAAAAACATCTGGTTACTCTGACACACACTGAAGGTTAAAAATGTTTTTTGCTTTGAAGCTTTTTGGAGTCCCACAATGACGAGATAAAAAAAAAAAGGTATTTTTCATGTTTAGACTGTGGTATTCAGTGTTGTACAGACACAGAAGTTGGAAAACACTTAAAATCCTTCCCTATGTAAGGAGAGTGACCATAAAGAAGGCCTACTAATGACTGGTCAGTTGTACATGATGTATGGCTGTCTTATGTGGTTTAGAATTGGGACTTGCTTGAAAGTTTCTAAAGGTGTCATTGGAATGCCTTCTTTAGAAGACACTTTTAGTCTTCTCTGTCCGTCTCACTTGGTTTGACTAAAACTTTCTGGTCAGATCTGAAAGAGCAGTAGCTCCTCCACTAAGACAGCTGGATTGGGGTTTCTGTGTGATTTGGAAGCTTTCAATTCATTCTATTAGCTCCACAAGGTCCTTCTTGATGCGGTACGTAAGGCAATGTGCTTGGTTGAGGCTGAGGGGGCACCATGCCGGTGGAGGGCCGGTGTCCAGCACGGCTCCCGTCCTCAAACACATTCACTAAACCTGACAACCAACAGAGTTGAATTAGCTGTGCTCCAGGACTGGACTTGAGGATCCCTGAGGGTGGAGGATGGCATTCATTAGCTTCTGGTATGTGTTCTGAAATCCTGAACCAAAGCCAGTAATGCCAGTGGCCGGTGGAAGAAGACGTTTTTTCTCTGGGTACAAACACACATGCACACAAACAAACAAACACACTGTACGCTGAACTGAGCTTCTTCCTTCTCCTAACGCAATGCATAAGAACACTGAACTTTGCTGCCACAAACAAAACAATGTACACACCAAATGCTACAGGAAACATCCTTTAGTTCTTAAAAATACTACACATTCTCTGTATCACTATTATTTGCCTAATAATTGCTGCCTTCCTCTATCTTTGAACTTTTTCACATTTGATGACCAGAATGCAGTATCTGTCATAATACTGTATTCATTCACACTGTACTGTAGCTGCTTTTGTCGATGGCACTAAATGTTTTCTTGTCCTGTGGTTTTGTTTGCTCCTGTGTTTTTCTTGCTCTCTTTTCACTTTCACTGTGTGTTTTGTCCTGTTTGCGCTTCTGTAGTTTTGTGGTGTTTCTGTTTTTGTTCTCGTGCTGCACCGACCTGCTCAGAACCTGGTTGGGTCCCGCTGAATCAAACTTTCCTGACCTCGGCTCAGGGTAAGAGTCGAACGCAGATAGCTTTTGGAGCCTCCAGCTTTTGGAGCCGTTTGGTTATCTTAGCGATGTGATGGCAGGTTTTGTGCATCTGAAAGCTGTGTTTTCTTTTTTTTTGTCACGGTGTCATGATAAAACGTATTTGCGATCATATTTGTGTATGTACACAACTAGAAGATTATGAACGTAGAGAAAACATCCATGGGCCACTTGACTGTGAACACACAGTGAGATCCATTTCCTCAGTAAACGTTAACAAGGCAAATAAAGAAAAGCTAAAGATAAACAGTAAATAGATAAAGAGTGTTGTAGTGCGCAAAAAGCACCTCTTCTCTGCTCGCTTGTTGCTCTTTCTCTCTCTGTTTGTGCTTGTGTCCTTCTCTTCACCTCCTCCTCATCTTTTTTTTTTCTTTCAATCTCCAGCAGGCCACGGCAGCAGCAGTTATCACAGACAGGCTCTTTTCCCCTTTGTTGATATATGAGAACTCCACAGATTTTCCACTGAAATGGCGCAGAGCCGCTCCCTCTGTTGTAGTGGTGTGTTTTCTAGCAGCTCTCTTCATCTGTGCTCAGCTAAAGGATGGCAACATTATTTCTAGACCATTAAAACGCACTTGCAGCCCACCAAATACAGTATAAAGTATTTATGCTGGTGAAGCAGAGTGAATGGAGAGATCAGCAGATCTTCCGCTCCTTCTCAGCGAGTGCAGCTCTCTCTCTTCTTGTTCTAGCTCAATCTCCTTGAAGTTTGACGTCCGTGTGGTTTTAAGTACCAAAATCAGTCACCACTGTAAATCATTTTAACAGGAAAATTTTCAATCTCGTCCTCATCTAAAGCACGTGTGGGTACTTCAAGAAGTTACACTGAGACATTTGATTGATTCTGTCTAAACCTGCCTGTAACCTGACAAATGTCTCCCTGAATCTGACAGTAATGCGACATAATGATGTACCAACTCAACTGGGGCTCAATGAAATTGTCTGAACTGAAATTGTCAGAACTGAACTTCTGTGCCAAGCTTAAACCTGAAAAAAAAAAAAAACTCTAAACACAACTGGAACCTGAAAATAGTCAAAAAGTTAAATTTAGTCTGAATTGATTATGGTTCCACAAAATTTGTGTAGTCCCACAAATTTCTTTATGGAGCAAGATGAGGCCCAAAGGAGCTCCCATTGGCCCATTGCTGATTGACTAAACTGTTCCTGTGTTTTGCAACAAGGCTATTTATTAAGCAAAAGTATGTGTAGACTCCATATGTTATGTGGAATGGTCTGCATCATTTGGACAGAATGATGCCTTCATTTCCACTAGGTAGCTAAATGTATGTCTTTCCAGCAGGTTGGGTGAGGTATTTACTCTTTTATAGTTCAAAAGATTTGACTTTACTTACAGTTGGCATTAACAGACAACAGTTTAGTTATTATAGATGGTTAAGGGGTTTAACCATAAGTAAATTTTCCATTTTTTTAAATTGATGATTGCAAACTTCTGCATCAGTTTTAAGCCCATGAGAACCTACAGTTTTCACAAGGAGACAATAAGCGTGGATATAATCCCAAAAGGAGAAATGAATGTAAATGAGAAGCTAACAGGGCATTGAACTAACGCAGAGAGAAACAAAACAAAACAAAATGAAGCAAAAAGAACAACAACAACAAAAAAATCTGAGATGGAAAACACAAACATGAACACAAACGTGAACACAAAGAAGGAACAGAACAAGAACCACAGGGCTAAACACAGAGCAAACTACAAAAAAACCAAAAAAAAAAACAGAGTAAGATGAACTGAGCAGTAATATCACTGAGCTGGAAAAAAAAACAGAGAAAAACATTAAGCAAAACCTCAAAGTGAGAAGAACTGAACAGAAATGTCTAGCTAAAACCACAGAGCAAAATCACCAAGCAAAAACATTACGAAGCAACCAAAATTAGACCAAAGACAGGGGAAATTTATATGAACTCAATTCAATTCAATTTTATTTATATGTCACTTTTTACAACCAATGGTGTCACAAAGTAGTTTAACAGAATCCAGGTTCGAGTCCCTAGTGAGCCAAAGGCAACAGAGGCAAAAACTCTCTAAAGCTGGAGGAAGGAACCTCGGAAGGAACCAAGACTCAAAGGGGTAACTCACCCCTGTCTGGTGAACCTGGAGAAAGAGTGTCTCTGTTGGGAAAATCTAATAGTGGGAGGCCTTAGTGTAAAGCTTTATCACTGTTGGACAGATTGGCCATCTATGACTGACAGAGTAGGTTCAGATAAGAGTCAGTAGAGGAAGTTTTTGTTGGAGGAGTAGCTTAAGAGTGTCCACAACAACAGGAACAACAATCTCCGCTAGAGCTTTAAACAGTAGTTGCCCTTGAATGGGGGAGGAGCACAGAGGGAGTCAAAAGCAGCTGAACCAGTCGAGGACACTTGGGTACGGGCACCAGCGATTGCAGATCAGACGACCTGGGGCTGCAGTGGTTATCAGTTGGGCGAGAGGTGCACAGTGGTTCCCTTTGGAGAAAACTAAACAAACAAGTCAATTCGTGGGTTTGGATATTAAAAATATTGCACCAGGCAACACAGGAAGCATAGTTCGATCAACCCAAGCCGTGCTGTGATGGTGCAAAAGCAATTACATTTTGAGATTCATTGTGTGAGTTTTAATCTCCACTTCTACATGCCTATACAGCTGTGCTGTGTCTCCACAGCACAAAGTGCTGCCGGAGCTGATCGGTCCATGTCTGATTGAAGAAAGAAGTTCCTAAATGTGCTCTCCTCTTGCGTACATAAAGGAAATTCTCGCTAAATAATTACAACAGGGTCACTGATAGAAACTGATGCATTGTCACATGTGTTGGTGTGGAGAATCACGGTACATTAGCTTTTCTTTCAAATCCTGCATTCAAACGTCCACAAGTTGTCTCCTGTTAATTGAAAACTTGTTCTTTGGTGTAATTGTCATTGGTTGCCCTTGCTTTGCTCATTTTTTAGTCCAGATAAACACAAATCCAATTCACCTTTAAAAACACAAACAACGTTTGTGTTTCTTTTTTTCTTTCCTTTTTTTGCATAATTCAAAGGGACGAGGTCCTGAGGGAAAATGCCTTTGTCACCTTCCTTCTTAGAGAGTGCTCGAGTCAGTGGCTCATTTAAAGCAGATTAAACACAAGCGACTGTAGATTTTCCTGCTTAAAGCTAATTACAGGCCGGGCCTAAAAGTAGAGCATTATTATGGCACTAAAGCATTTCTTGCTGTGATCTGGTAAGATCAGAAGTGTGTTGAGATGAATGGTGCTTGGCCCCTGGCTTTTAGAAGTCATGCTTTCAAAAATGCTTTTTGTGAGACAGTGGCTAATGACCTGCTGCTTTGTGTTCCATGCCTTTGTTTTAAAACAATATCAAGCATTTTGGCATTGTACATTATAGCTTCATATGACATTACAGCTCAATTTAGATATTTATCCATGAATAAACCTCAATAAACGCTTCTACACACTACAATAGTTGTTAGTCCATAAAGCACTTTAATAAACACTCCTATTTTCTAGAATAGGAGTCCATCAAATACCTCAAAATAAGAGATATTTGCCCATAAACCACCTCAAAAATGTTCCCATACATACATATTCGTCTATAAATTATATCAGTAAACAACTTGAGTAAAAACTAATTTACACTAGAATAGAAGATATTAGTCCATTAACAAGCTCAAAAAATATAGTCCAAATAATAGTCCAAACACTAACATAGTAAATGTTTATATACACTAGAATAGGACATATTAGTCCAAAACGGCCTCACAAACGCTCCTAGAGGCTAGGAACCAACTAAACTAAAATGGAAATATTAGTTAGTTATAAACATTACCATGATGTGATCCTATGAATTGTAATTCTAATTAGACGCTTTGCATCATATTTAGACTAGTTTAACCAAAAAAACTGAAAGTGTATCGATGTTCATGTTTGTCCACTGTAGATGTTCTGCACGTCACTATCAAAAAGTGAAGTGGCTGAAAGTCAGAATTAATGACACCCTCGTTGCCATGGCCGGGGGGTTCCCTTGGAGCTTGTCCCTCTTCACAGTAATTGTTTATCATTCTGCAACCTCGTTTAAGATGCTGGGATTCATATCTCACTTTTTTTTTCCTGGAATCACAGACATAACTCACGTCCGCCGCGCCAGAGAATCGCAGCGCATTAAGTGTATTTACTGCCGCCGATTTCCTGCAGGAAATTGCCTCCGTAAAGGACATGTGGGGTACTCAAACGCTAAATTTCAATCAGGACACAGTGGATAGGGCTGGGCCAGATTCCCCCAACCACCAACCTCCCTTGTTTCTGGCCTCATGAGCCGTGGGGTTTTTAGGTTGTGTGTTTTACGGCATCTTTGTGTTCAGAAGATCTGCTTCCACCAGATCTAGAGAGAAAAATGACTTAACCTTTCAGTCCTGAGACGAAGATGCTGTTTCTATCTTTTAATCTGGTCTTTTCCCTTAATGGAATTGTTTTTTGCAGGGTTGTTGTTGCATTTGTGTATGGGTTCCCCTTTTGAGTCTCTTCTCAAGGTTTCTTCATCCAGTTTTAGAGAGTTTTTTGCCTCCGTCACCCTCAACTTTATCACCAGGGTCTCGGACCCTCATTCTTTAAAGCAAATAGAAATTAAACTTAAGGAAATCCTGTGTTTACTTTGTAAATAACAAACCCTTGTAAACTCTCTGAAGTATGATTGGGTGAGATCAGAAACCCGGTTGTGAGGTTTAAAGCTTTTTTGAAAAGTGAGAAAATCCCCAATAAAGATTCTATCAGTGCATCTTCTGTGTTTTTCATGCTATTTGCTAACTCAGCAGCACCAATCTGGTTTACCTTAAAAATGATGTAGGAATAACTTTATTAACTGTACTATAATAAAGTACATAAAGCAGATTTCTCATCTCTCATGGACTGACATTTTCAGGAGAAGTTTAAAATGTTACTTTCAAGGTAAGTTCATTTAACCACACTTCTACACGGAGTCTGTCATAAAATGTAAAAGATTTTCGGTCATCATTTTTTAAATATTTATTTATTTATTTACTTATTTACTTACTTACTTACTTACTTACTTACTTATTTAAACTTATGTGTGGGAACAAATGTCTTACAGTGACAGGCTGCAAAGTGCCTAAAGGTACAAGGAGCCTAAATAAAGGAGTTCCAACCACTCAGCATTCAGCACCACCAGTATACTGATCACCGCCTGATCATCTGGAATCATCTGCTCCTGTTTCTTCAGGACTTCAGTTAGATGCTCTTTGTTCTATTTGAATGATTCATACGTAGGTCACTGTGTGTCTTAACCAACAAAAAAATTCCTCTGAAACTGGTCCGGTTCAGGGACTGGACTGGAAATGAGAGTCTTTGAAAGTACATGGCTTTTCTGCACTCAACATTTTATTCTATTTGAGTCACAAATGAAAACTGGCTTCATGATCTATATTCTCTGTCATCTATATTCTGGACGGGCCCTCTCAAAATATCACAGGACATCCAACACTAAGGGCCGCGTGGATACACTTCTCTGATACGTAATCACAGAGAAAGCTCTAGTTACACATGCGGATTTATTTTGCTCGTTTCACACACACACACACACACACACACACACACACACACACACACACACACTGCTCTGAAGGTAGGTGGTAATCAGTTTTAAGAGATACACACAAACAAGAGGATCAACAGTGGTTAGGGTTAATATGTAAATCAAATTGTAATCTTCCACCCTACATCAGGCGATCTGTCTTAGAGCAGTCCTGCCACACCACATTACATTAAACAATGTCATGTTACATCATGGAGCACTATTTATTCAGATGAGAGAAAGAAGATTAGGAGACTAATTAGAGCCCATTCAAAGAAACAGATTAGAACCAGATTTGCTTCAGTAGATAGTGACTCCATCGCTATGTTGCTTTCTGTCTTTTTTCCCCTCCTCGTTCAGTCGTAAAGCCGGCATTGCTGTGATTAGGCTGCTTTTAGGAAAGACTTGTCTGTCTTGTCTAACTGCTTGATTGTAGAGACGCGCTTTCATCCTTTAGATCCTCTCCCACGCTGCTTTGTTTTTGAATATCTGGGTCTCTGAGTGCGATGGAAACACCTGTGTGTCTCATCTGAGAATTCCAGGTGAACAAATCCACACCGGATAGTCTACATTCCTCAGCCACTGTATCAGAAACCTCTCTGCTGCAGCTCTACCTCTGCGGCTCTGTTGATGGACCTCCTCTAGCTCTTCATCAGGGGTCAGTTTCTGGACGACATATCTGCTCCTGACTGGATGTTTTTGGGTGGTGAGCCCATTCTGAACTCAGCAGAGACACAGATGTGTGTAAAAATCCACAGGTGTGACTGAAACACTCATACCACACAGAACCACAGACACCAACATTATGGTGTTATTACTGTGCTAAGGATGATAAAACACCCCAATAACTTTCGGTCACAGTGCAGAATCTGACCAGTGATGAGCGGTATTCAATATCACCTTTGTTGAGTCCAAGACAAGTCCAAGGCCGGGACTAGTTGAGTTCAAATCAAGACCAAATTCAAAGAGGTTTGAGTGTGCATAGTGTGTGTATAATGTGAGTGTCTGTATGGTGTGTGTGTGTGTGTGATGCTGTTTTTGATGAGTGTGATGGTGCGTTTAGAGTGTGTGGAGAGTGGTGGTGTGTGTAGTGTGTTTAATGGTGTGTGTGTGTGTGTGTGATCCTGTATACAATGAGTTATGATGATGTATATAGTGTGTGTATAATGGTGTACACTGTGGGTGTGATGATGTACATGGTGTGTGTGATGGTGTGTATAGTGTGTGTGTGTGTTTGTGCTGGAAACAGTGTATCTGTTACTCTGAGATGATCATTTTTAGTGTTATTTGATCAGAAAGTGAGTGCAGTGGAACATCATTCAAACTGAACCGTATTATTTACTTTAAAAAGAGCCGTTTCACTCCATTCACTTGGTCTGACATCACGTCTGTGATTATGTGTCTGATTGAGCATCACTGTACGGAGACTCGGAGATGGGTTTTGGCAGGCGTGTGATTGGTTACCAGGAGACCAATGTACTAAGAGTGCAGGCTTGATTTCGATTTCCAGCCATAGTGCAATTGGCGACATCTTCCATACATTTACATCAAAGTACACGTACATAGTATATATGTGGGGGAACCTATGGGCTGGTACTGTTGTCCCATGATCATTCATAAAGTGCCATAACAACAGAACACAAGAAAGTTTGACACCTTTTAAGGCAGATTCAGTTACCTTTTCAAACCAATGATCTAGAATTTTGTATTCCATTTGAACATAAAAATGCTAATAACTATATTTACTGTTAAATACTGTTAACTATATCATAAATACGGGAATCGTGGTACTTTTTGAGTATGAGTTTACCGGGCAACAGTAGTCTCTTACTGAATCAACAGAACAGAAGTTATAGTATAAACTCCAAAAAGACTTCATAATTGTAAATGAAAAGGTATTTTGTAAATCTCGTCTTTCTCACCTGCATACACAGAAATACTGCACTGAGCTCTGGTGCTTCTTAAAGCAGACTCAGCATTAGCCAATCACACGTCAGCATGAAATGGCACAGCCAATCAGATAATGATGCTGGGTCAGGAAGGTGGGACTCGCAATATTGAAATAGAATTGTTAACCATTTCTGTTTCAAACACTGACAGAAAACAGCAGTTTTTATTTGAATTGTTTTGTTTAAAATTATTGCTAGAGACAGTTCAGTAGTCACTGGATATTGGAAGCAACATGTCACTACCATCCCTACACAATTCTACACGCTCGCAATGTGTTCTAGATGGATTCTGAAATGATTAAACCAGTGCTTATTTCCTGAACAAGCTCACTTAATCAATGAGTTTGCTGAGCCTTGCAGGCACTTTCATGAGTTTGCCCCCAGTGAGAAACATTACTAGCAGAAATACTGTTTTTAACCTTTCGGTGGGTTCAGTGAGTTTTAACAGTTTTACCTGTCGCTGTGAAAGTTTTTTGTGTGCCAGCCCTCCACACTAAAGTTTGACAAACCGTTCATTTGTGTTGTGAATTGTTCTTGCATTCACTGCGGTTGCGCTGCCTGACTGCAGAGTAGCTAAACATTTCCACTTAAGTGAGACAATGTTCACCTCAACGCTGGTGTCGCTCATTCCACAGGGTGATTGTTTGTTGCTCTACAGCTCAAGCTGTGGTTGCTATGGTTACAGTGCCATAGTAATTCTGAATGAATAAAGGGGGCAGGGGGCAGAAATACTGCATAAAGTTTGTTTGTAAAGTCGTGTAACCAAAACAGCAGCTCTGCCGGGTTGTTTGCTGGTGTCACTTTGAGGCAAGTCAGATGGTTCAATAGTTGTGTAAAATGTAAAGAACTGTTTTTCAGCATCAAACAGCAAGTCTGTGTTCATGGTTGTGTGTGTTTGTTGGCTGTGTGATTGTTGATGTTGTGTTTTGTGTTCTTGAGTGTCCTGCACGGCGTTCCGTCCGTCCATCAGTTGGTGCATCAGCTGTTGGGCCACAACCCGAGTTCAGTGTGGTTTAGTTCCTGACGGACTGTCAGCTGTATAAAAGTATAAATATAAACTGGTGTATCGCCAGTAATCTTGAATCGCCACTAACCTGCAGTGTTCATCAGTTAGATGTGTTAGAATCTTCAATATTGAGGTCCAGATCAGGCCAGTCTGATGGAACACTCTAATGGAAAGTAGACACACCGATTTTACACCATTTTTATTTGTTGAAATCAGATTTTGCTAATGCGCTCTGAGTTAAAAAAGTATTATTTTTGTTTGAACAGTATTATTTTTGTTTGTCTAGAGATACACAGTTTAGTTCAGCTGTTTACTCTCTGCTGTAAAGACAATAAAGTTCACTTTGGCTTTGACTTTGCCTGGAGTCCTGCAGCCCTGGGTGGAAAGGGAATGATAAACTGTGTATCTACAGTCTGTAACTGTACACCAATATAGTGGAGCTATAAGGAAGGTGGAGACGGTAGCGAGTAGACAAACAAGGTAAAGGATACTACTAAAGTGGACAGGGATTGTGTGTGTGTGTGTGTGTGTGTGTGTGTGTGTGTGTTTGACTCAGGGCCTACAGACCAATGCTGTAGTTTTACTCAGCCTCACAAAGTCACTATAAGAATCATAACCAGACATCATTATAGTCCAGGAATGACAACATTTCACTCAGTTTGGTGACCTTCCAGCCACCACCCACTTAGTAAAGCTAAACTTAACTGCTGAGTGGAATCAGGTGTGTTTGAACAGGAATAAAACGAAATAAAACAGAGCAGCACCAAAGCCCTCCAAATTAATTTATTCTGTTATTACTTTCAAATATTGATGTAAATGCACTGACACTGAATCTGTTTAGTCTGAGGAGGCTCTAGAATTCAACGATAAAACCTGTGATTTGAATCCAATATGATCTGCAATGTGTGTGGGTTTTACAGTGCAGCAATAATAATTATGTGGTGATTTGAATCCAATATGAATCTAGAGTGTGTGTAGTTTTTACAGTCTGTCAGTAATAATCATGGAGTGAATTTAATCCAGTATGAATTTGAAAATTGTGGAGTCTTTGTCTGAAACCTGGATCTCCCTTAGTCATCCTGTTCCGACTAACCTTTTCCTAATGCAATAAAAAAATCTGTTATTTTTCTGTGGCGTGATTTTATTTTTATTGATGGTGTCCTATGAGGTCACACAATCATAAAGATCTGGGTTATGACCTTTGTCTGTGAAAGTTTGGGGAAACGTCCCGTATCCATTATCCTGAACCAACTGGCCAAACAAGTCCTAAATAAATTCCAATGAAACTTGAAGCCTCCACACATTGTTGAGTAAACCTGTAACCTGTAACCTGTGAACCTGGGATACGTGGGGCAAGGAGTTATGGGATAAACAGCAGGCCACAGTCTGTCAGGGAAGATGAGTGTGGAGGACGATTCTGCTGAGATGGCCAAAGTTCTCACAAAAATTGATTAAGCAATATTTCTCCTGACCGGACGGGAAAAAGAGGGAGATATATCTGCACTCTCAGCGTGAGCCCAACGCCCCTGCTACTCGCCTCCGGTTTAAAACGATGAGTTATTTTAATTTACAAGGCCAAACCCAATGTCTCTCTCTCTCTCTCTCTCTCTCTCTCTCTCTCTCTCTCTCTCTCTCTCTCTCTCTCTCTCTCTGTCTCTCTCCCACACACCCACCCCC
>JBBJLS010043331.1:0-13792 GCA_037577275.1 Bryconaethiops microstoma
TTTTTTCCTATATTCTAGCAGTTTCTTACAGGGTACAGGTTCTCCCTCTCATGGATCTTCTGTAATCTTATTGAGACATCATGGATTGTCTCATGTATTGAGACATCATGGAGACAACTTGGAAACTCAAAGCCTCAGTTCAGTTCAGTGGGATTTGCTGGAACAGACTAAAGAACAGACAGACAAACAAATACATGCATTCCAGTGTAGCCCCCCACACTACAGCTCTGGATGAGGGTTAGATATGTTTCTTGCTGTCTACCCACTCCCCTAACTTCTTCCTATACTGAACAAAGTGATCCATTTTATGTACATCCACTGATACCCCAACTATAAACCCCCAACTACAGATCCACTGTTACCCAACTATAAACCCCAACTACGGATCCACTGATACTTAACTACAAACCCCAACTACGGATCCACTGATACCCAACTATAAACCCCAACTACGGATCCACTGATACCCAATTATAAACCCCAACTACAGAGCCACTGATACCCAACTATAAACCCCGACTATTGCATCAAAAAGTGGTGAGGAAGTTGTGAGACAGTTCCGCCCAGACGAGGTAGCGAGCCCAGGAGTGCTGTTGATCTGCCATGAAACAATGGAGGAATCGCTCCAGCTGTTGGTTGGTCCGCTCCATCTGACCATTAGTCTGAGGGTGATATCCTGATGAGAGACTGGTGGTGACATTGATCAGATGGCAGAAGGCACTCCAGAACTTGGCCATGAACTGGGGCTCATTGTCTGAGACGATGTCCTTGGGGAACCCATGCAATCGGACTACGTGTTCGATAACCAAGCCATGAGATAAGCAAAACACAATTTTCTGAGGAAGTCTCTGAGGATGTCATTTATAAATTGCTAATAAGCAGCAGGGCTGTTGCAAAGTCCAAACAGTATTATGAGGATTTCATAGCGGCTGGTGGGGGTTATGAAGGCCATCTTCCACTTGTTGCCTTCTCTGATGTGGAACAAGTTGTAGGTGCCCCGTAGGTCCCCGTAGGTCCAGTTTGGTCACGTTGTTGAGCCCCTGATAGTTGACACATGGACGGAGTCCCCTGTCTTTCTTCTTCACAAAGAAGAACCCTGCAGCCGCAGGGGAACAGGAGGGTCTGATGGTGCCTTGGCTAAGACCCTCCGAGATGTACTCATCCATGGCCTTCTGTTCCCCTGCTGCGAGGGAGTAAAGACAGCCATGAGGTGGGACCGCACCTGGCTGAAGGTCAATAGCCAGGTCGTACGGGTGATGAGGAAGTAGCTGAATTGCCTTCTTCTTACTGAAAACCCCTAACAGGTCATGGTACAGGATGGGAATGGACTCCAGGTCGACGTTGGGGGCGTCGGACTCCTCTGAGCACATCTTGGCCTTCGCCTGGAGGCAGAGCTCCTGACAGGTCGTTCCCCACTGAAGGATCTTGTGACGGTTCCAGGAGATGAGAGGGTTGTGTTTAACCAGCCATGGGTGTCCCAGGATGATGGGAGGTGACATGAGGTGAGTGATGAGGAACTGGATCTTCTCAGTGTGGGCTTCATGGGAGAGAGTGAGAATTTGAGTGCGACGAGTGATGGGACTAGTAGCAAGGGGACAACCGTCAATGGCGGTGATTTTTACAGGCCGAGATAACACCTCAGTTTTAATTCCCAACTGAGCAGCATAAGCATGATTGATAAAGTTACCAGCCGCCCCCGAATCCACGAAGGCAGTGGTCACAATCTGTTGGTGGCTCAGTTGAAGATTTACCTGGATAGTGAGGCGGGAAACGGTCGGTAGGCAGGAGGTGGCAACCAGTGGACCAGGTGAGTTTCCCGGACGGAGAGGGCAGTTAGCACGGTGATGTTCGGGGGAGGGTGCAATAGACACACAGACCTTTGCGATAGCGACGTTCTCTCTCCGCCACTGACAGGAAGGTGCATCCCATTTGCATGGGTTCCCCGGCTCCCGAGTGGGACTCTGAGGCAGTGAAGGTGACGGAGATTGGGTTGTGGAACAGGATGCGAAGATGGTCTCAAAGAATCAGGTCCGGGGTGCAGGCTTGGGAAGAGAGCTGAGGCGAAGGTCTACATGCAGACAGAGCTGGATCATCCCCTCAAAGGTCACTGGCAGTTCACGGCCAGCCAGCTCACTCTTCAGGCGCGGGGAGAGGTCCTCGTAGTACGCGGTGCAGAAAGCAGAACCGCTCCAGGTAGTCTGAACCATGAGGGTCCTAAATTCGGCCGTGCATTTACTGACTGGCCAATCCCCCTGACTTAGATGGTATAGCTTGGAGTCCACTACCACTTCGCTCTCAGGGTGCTGGAAAGTGGTCTTGAGTTGGTTGGTGAAGTCAGAATAGGAGTAGGCCACCACGCTATCCGATCTCAAGACCGCTGTAGCCCACTCAGCTGCCTGCCCCATGAGAAAGGAGGTGAGAAGTGCGATGCGGCTTCGATCCTAGAGATAACGTGGTTGAAACTCAAAAAGAAGAGAAAGATTGGTGAGAAAACATCGCACTTCCGATTCGTCCCATTCCACTTATCTGGTAAAGCCATTTTAGGAAAAACTGATGGGGTTGAAGTTGAAGGTGCAGGAGTTTGGACCGTTTGCTGGGGGTGTTGGTCAGCAGAGCAACTTTGTTTGGCCTGTCGCAGGGCAGTGAGCTCCGTATGGAGATTCACTACTTCCTGTTTAAGGTACACAATCTCGACTTCCTGCTGATTAATAACCTCCCAGAGATGAGCGAGATCCGCTGGAATCACTTGTCTGGACACAGACATTCTGTCACAGAGGCAGACACGAATGACTGAAAGTAGCCCAGTTGTACCGTGATGGAAGAGCCCAGACATGGATATGCATGAGAGAGCTGGTAAATTATTATTTTATTTTATTTTATCTGATATTGTTATATTTATCTGATATTGTTACTCTGTTAAAGTTATTTTGATATTATATTTGCACTATTCTACTGCTCGGTTCTTTTAAATTCTTATTGTATATCTTTATTCCTCTTGTTCCCTTTGCTGCATTGAGCATGTTTATGGCAAAAGAATTTCCCTCGGGATAAATAAAGTTCTTTCTTATCTTATCTTAAATCACGCGATTTAGTATGAGAACGCTCCCCAAGAGGAGTAAAGATCCCCACCAAGGAACCTGCATTCTCACACTCACACAGAAGGGTTAGACAGAAAGTTATTGTGAACTAGAGTACTCATGGTACCAAGAGGAGATGAGTCGACACGATGGGGCATCACACTCCAATGTCTGTGTGCAGACCCACTTGCTGTTTATATACCCTGTACGCGAGTCATTTCTGGTGCCTGTTGACGTCACGTGATCTGGTGCGTGTGACACCTTCTGTACAACATACCTTGTACAGAAATCATTTTTTGAACACCTAATCAAATACTAGGATTGAATGTTGGATTTTCAAACAACCACACCCTTCCAAAATATAGAAAAGACCTTATCATGTCTTGAGGTTGATTTGTATGAGCAGCTCCATTGTTAAGAAAGTTTCCTCCCACTTTACTCAGGCAGCGCTGGTGTTTAGCACAGAGTAAATGCCCCTCAGTCTCTTGCTCCAGCTCGCGTGACATTTTTGCATCAGTGCTTTTTAATTTCGCAAACATTCTCTGCCTCGCTGCAGCCTGACGCCTTTCTAAAACAGAGCAGGGCCATCTACACCCAGCCTTGGCTGCCTGAAACTTCTGTGCTGCTTACATTCTGTGAAATGACACCGCCGCCGAGCTCTGTGATGAATGTAAGGCCTGCTGTGAAGCACACAACAGCATGCGAAGATGTGTTAGCCATGGAGAAGGAGCTTTGCTAAGTGGGCTTCAAAGCTGGAGTGTTAAAACGCCACTGAAGCTCACCTCTGGGCGGCAGGGCTCAAGGACACTGGCAAATCACAGGGTTTTTTGAGAGGTGATAAGAGGCTATACAAAAGGATCACGGGAGGGTTATCGACTCCTCTGGACAGCAATGGAGGAGTGCCTTAACACAGTCACAAAGTATCACTTGATAAAGCCAAAACATAAGATTCACGACAGCATTTGGATTGAAAATTTTTGACAATGTCAGAGATTGTCAAAAAGGTGTAAGATGACCATAATGATGCTTCTACAACTGTGCTAAAGCTAATACTGGTCATACTTTTTGCACATCTTTCAACACATTTTGTTTTGCTTATATTTATATACAATGCACATTGAGCTGTCCACCCTCAGGACAGGTTAAATCTCACCTGTACCTTATTCTTCTTATTTGCACTGTTTTGTGTTTCTCAATGTTATATGTCCATTGCACTATATGTTTACTGTCGAACCTGAGCTTCACCATTTCATTTATATTTACGTTTACATTTATGGAATTTAGCAGATGCTTTTATCCAAAGCGACTTCCATTCCCTAACTACAGGGGACAGTCTCCCTGGAGGAACTTGGGGTTAAGGGTCTTGCTCAGGAACCCAGAGGTGGTGTGCTGAAGGTAGGATTCAAACCCATGACCTCTTGGTCCAGAGGCAAGTATACCATTGACTAGGCCACCACCACCCCATTTCATCTCTCTGTATACTTGTGTGTGCTTGAGATGACAAAGTTCACTTTGACTTTGACTTTGATTAAAGGTAGATAGAAGAATGGAGATGGCAAACTAAACAGTCAAAGATAATCACACACATGTCTCACAGATGCAAACTGAATGTGGCAGCTGTAATGTAGCATGGGTTTATGAGGTAGCAGAATTTTGGTTAAAAATGTCACATAGGACTGAAATAATAGGTAGAAGTAATACGAAATACTATACAGCATGGAACATTAAAGGTGGTTCTACATATATAACAATGAATACAACAATGGAACTACTGCTGATGCGTTAACTGTAACAGCTGGATTACAGCAGTGCAGTTTATGTGATTGCACATGCTTATCAACTTCAATTTTTACTCATGTAATTATATTAGGATATATTTGTCTGACTACGTGAATTACAAAAATGAATACATATGTTCAATTACATAAGAAGTACTACTGTAATCCAGATGCTACAGAGAATTCATAACCAGTAGCACCATTGCTATCACATGTATTGTTAAAGTGTAGCTACACAGTTATTAGGCACACAATATAAAGTGGAATAAAAAAATATTAAAGTAGTTAACAAATAACATTTTCATGGCCAATTTCAATGTCTGATTATTTTTATAGGCCTTCTTACAGTATGGACTATTTGAACACATGAAACACACTAGCAGATTTCATTCAATAATACTACTACTACTACTACTACTACTACTAATAATAATAATAATAATAATAATAATAATAATAATGAGTAAGAATAAGAATAAGAGTAATTTATCTTATTCACATTATTTGCTCTTTTCAAATTACAAAACCAACTTATTTAAAAACAGTAAAATGAGTCTACATGTGGCTGGCTATTTAACACAATAACTCATACATAATTTTACTAAGTGTAGGAACACCATTTGTATTTTCCTGCCTCATCTTATTTTTCCCATAAAACTGCAAAACAGATCAGCCAAAATCACAGTAATGAACTTGGAACCTTTGGAGCATTGCTATAGCATAAAAGAACACAGATATAAGAACGTATATGACAGTATGATCAAATACATGCAGTAAACACTGAAAGATTAGAGAGAAATGAATAATTTGCATAAGAGTGCAAATCTTATGCAACAGTATTAAATTAGAGGTTCATATACTTTTGCTAAGAAAGGCATTTAACATTGAATCACCTTATTCAATCAATTAATGGAAAACTCTCATTTTGTTTGTCTTTGGTTTAATTGAACTTTATTTATAGTCATGACTGAAGATCTGATCACAGTTTATGGCAGATTTATGTAAACGTTAACCTTTGCACCTCCTTTTACCATTTATCTCCACCACATTTGTAGTATCCTATGTAGTACAAATTCATCTCTAATTATTATTTCAATACTGCATAGTTTTGACCAAAATGCTGTCACAAAAGCGAAGTTGACCTTATCAAATAGTACTTTGTGATTGTACCTCATAAGCCCACACATTCACATCTGCATTACAGCTGCCATAGTTGGTTCACATCTTCTGTCTCTCAGATGTGTTTAAGATCCTTGATTCTCTCTCATCTTTCATTGTTTATTGCATCTAATTGCTTTGTCATGTTTGTTTTTAGACCTACCTTGATCACAGTCTCCATCTCCCTAGTTTTGAACAGTTTTTTTGTCAAAGCGTATGCTTGATTTAAATTTCTGTGCCATGGTATAATTTCAACCACAGTTATATGTCTCGTAGGGTTTAGACTCTACATTACATTACACTACATTAAGTAACTGTTGTGACCTCCTTGAGCAATGACTTTAAGCAAATCTTTCGTGGAATCCTGGATCAGTCCAGCACACTGACTCGTAGGAATCATGGCTCATTCTTCCTCAAAGAAATGCTCAGCGATGTTGGTGGACTTTCTTGCATGAATTCTCTTGCCACATTTGTTCTGGATGCAGGTCTAGACATTGACTCAGCCACCCCAAAATACCAAATTTCTTCTGCTTTAACCATTTTTTGGTAGACTGGCTGGAGTGTTTAGGATCGTGCTGCGAGACGCATCTTTCTTTTGTACTTCAGTAAATGGATGGATGAACTGACACTGTCATGTGGTATTTACAATAAATTGGGCAAGCTGTCTTTGCCCAGTGGCAGCAAAACAAGCCCAAACTATTAAACTGCAACCACAGTGTTTCACAGTCAGGATGAAGTTCTTGTGCTGAAATGGAATGTTTGCTTTTCAAATATAACATTACTCAGTCAAGCCATAAAGCTCTGTTTTGCCTTTTCAGTCCACCGAACTGCGTGGTATGGTGGTGCAGAGGTTAGTGTTGTTGCCTGGGTTTGATGCTGAGGCAGCCAGGGACCTTTGCATTCTCTCCTAAATGCTTTTCCAACAGTCCAAACATGGGCACTGGAACCATTATAGCAGCGCAGACACACAAACACACACATCTCCAATTCACCTGTCATACACGTGTTTGGACTTATGGGTGCCGGAAGCTTTTTTAATGTGGGGGTAGTGCAGGGCTCCACGTCTCGGCTGTTGTCCAGGGAGAGGGGGGAGACGCGTGCTGCTCTGTATATTTCGACTGTTTCCCCCACACTTTTCCTCTCCCAGACAACAGCCGAGACGTAGAGCCTTGTGTCCCCTCCACATTAAAGGGGGCATTTGGCCGATGCTCTTATCCAGAGCGACTTACAATCATAAGTTACAGGGACAGTCCCCCTGGAGACACTGAGCGTTAAGTGTTTTGCTCAAGGACACAGTGGTGGAAAGTGGGGGGGGTTTGAACCTACGATTTGGTGGTCATCGGGTTCACAGACAAGTGTTTTACCCACTAAGCTACTACCACCCATTAAGACGCTTCCGCCGCCCATTGAGTCCAAAGACATGTATGTCAGGTGAATTGGACATATGTGAGTGTCTGTGGGATCTGCCTTGTGATGGACTGGCAACATGTCCAGAGTATTTTTCTGCCTTTTGCCCTATAAGCACTAGCATCCTACTGCAATCCTTCTGGCTCAGAAGGGGGTCTTTAGAAACTTTTAAACAGGCAGCAGAGGAAGGAAGTAGATTCTCCCATGCTATCATTCCATTCACACTCTTCATGTTCAGTGTTTGCCTGAAGCAGGACTTAAGAACACTGACAACAGCCAGTGCAGGAGACGCCTGCAGATCCTTATTTCTTACCCTGGCATTCTTTTTGATCTTCCAGAATATCTTACAAATTTCACCTTGGAGTGATGTTAGTTGGATGTGTGTCAGCAGCTGTTTTTCAGAGATCCTCAGAAATCCCTTTTTACTGAGGTGAAGACTCAGGTTGATGTTTGATAGGAAGCACAGGATAACTCACAGTAAATTGCAATCCAATTGACTGACCACCTGACCTTTTCCCATATACTGAACTGCAAGATCTAGAGGTTCACATACTTTTGCCAACAGAGACATTTAATGTTGGACCACTTTGTTCAATGCACCAACGAAAAACCACAAATTCGATTCAAGATTCAAGATTCTTTATTTGTCACATATATTGTTATACAAGTACACACAGTGAAATGTATCCTGAACCGCTCCTTTTTATGACAGTGCAACATTAGGAAATATGTACAAATTTAAAAACAAATCTAAATAAGAGTAAAAAAAACTTATACAAGGAACACAAGTTATAGGTAAAATATAAGTTATAAGTTATATGTGAAGCAACAATCTGGCAGATTTACATATATACAATGTGCAAGTGGGATGCTAAAGTGCATTGTGGCATATTAGCACAGCAATGTAAACAGAAGTAAGGACTTCTGTAGCGTCATGTAATGTAATATCAAATAATGTACAGATATGAAATATGACAGATTTAGGACTTTTTTAACATCATATTTCATTCAGAATTCAGTGAGCCCTGTATAATTCTATATAAGTCTGTTATTTCTGCATGAGAACAGATAGAAAAATGAGTAGACTAAATGGTCTAAACTGTGCTATAGAAGAGATAGAATAAGAGACAGAACAAAGGTTTTTTTTTTCATCTCTGCAGGACGTAGTGTTTGAAGAAGAGCTGGATTTTGAGAATAACTGATCAAAACAATGGTGCTATATAAAGCTGATGAGATGGCACTAAAGTCAGATATAAGAACAGATATGATAGACCAATTAGATGAAATAAAGAGTGAAAAATGAAAGAGAAACAAGGATCAAGAGCACGTCTGACAGACAGAAAAAAACAAACCACATGTGACAGCTGAAATGCAGTGTGCAAGTCTGGGTTTATGAGCTCTTAATTGGAGAGTTTACACATCCAGTTTATTGGATAGCCATTGTATCAAATACACCTACTATATAAGTACACTTTATAAGAATAAACACACTGACTGGAGGCTACTGGACAATTTGATAGGCACACTCCATCAGTACACCATAGTTTAAAACATACAGAAAAATTCTACTTAAATCAAGTGCCCTGTTACTGTAGGGAAAATTTGTGTGTACAAGAAAAAGTACTATTTTGCTTTTTAGTCTGATTGCAAAATCAGTAATACTATTGTTCTTATTTTTTATTTTCATTCCACTCATTTTTGGTGCTGTTTCTTGTCTGAGCCAGTATTAAATTTTGGCAAAATTCCAAAAATAAAGCATTCCTTAATATCTGGTGTATTTTGCTCATGTGATCAGAATTTTCGATCGGTTCATCAGGGGCCAAGTACTGATCATATAAAATTTTGATTTTTGTTGTCGAGTCGCCTCCATAATTTATGGGGAGAGACACTTGAAGGGCAGGTCGCCTTAAAAGTGTGCAGAGGAGAGAGAGTCTTGTAACAAGTGTTGTGACATCACAGCTATGGCAGCTGGAAAGGGAAACATTTGCACAGCTAAACACACAATGGACTCATAACCAGACTTCAAGCCAAAAAAAAAGCTCAGGTCAGTTATAAGAAAATACCTGCACCACTGTTTGTAGTGGTTCGATTAAAAATAACACAGGTCAACAAAAATATATTTTTTTGTAATCATCAGAAATCACAACACACTTTTCTAAACCATTGTTTCATGCTGATTTCAAATCTGCTTTAAGTTTTTTTCAGTCACATCAACTTTTTGAATTATGAGTAATATTAGATTTGCAGTAGACTTCCTTTTTTTTTTTATTAAACCGCAGGCACCAATCAAGCAACCGTTTCAATATTTTCAGTGCGAAGTCAGATGGGCGCACACTGTGGCATAGATATAATGATCAGTGTCAGTCAGCTACCACTGTTTCTTCAAAAACGCTTAGTATATGATTATTACATGCTAATTATACCACTATCATGAAATATACAGCTAGCTTCATCACAAAAACTGTACGTGATAAGGAAAAACTGAACACAGATTTGAAATCAGCATGAAAAACACTACTAAACCCACATAAACTTATCTCTGATGATTTTGACCTGTTAACCTGTGTGATCAGCCCAGGAACATGGCTCCACACAATTTTCCCACCCATTTTCAGGGGAGAGTGGTTCACCCCATCTGATTTCAGTAGTCCATGATCATAAATGGCTTGGTAATAGACAGTAAGTCAACACTCCCAATTTAATGCAGGCCAAGTATGTGAGCGAGCACATACAAGGAATTTGATTCCAGTCAATGGTGTCTCTAAAGCTCAACTGTTAAAAAAACAACAATAGTAGGTAAAGATACAATGAATAATATACTGAACAATAACTAATGCTGGGCAATGATAATTTTTTTTAAAAATTGCAATTAATTGCATGCTTTTTTTGCGATGAATGGCAATTAATGTTATATGTAACATTAAATAATTAATTCGAAAGTAGTGTATTGCGCACTTTTATTTTTAAAGTACTTCTATATGAACAAAAGAGCAAGAACATTTGGTTTGCAAACAAATAAATATTTCTGTAAATCTCAACTTAAACATTAATGTAATCAAATCAAATATAAAACAAAAGCTATTTGCCATGGCTGGTGAGGCTGAGATGGCGAGCGCAGAGGCCAGTGTGGAGGCTGAGATGGCCAGCGCAGAGACCCTCATGGAAGCTTGGACGACCGGCGAGGAGGCAGGAGCTGAGGCGCCATATGCGGGAGCCGGCACGGTGCAGGGACCAGCGCAGGGTCAGGAGCTGAGGCACCTGAGGCGGAGGCTGGCGCAGGGACCGGAGCGGGGGCTCGAGAGTCTGGTGCGGGGACCGGAGCGGGGGCTCGAGAATCTGGTGCAGGGACCGGAGCTGGGGCTCGAGAGTTCGGTGCAGGGACTGGAGCGGGGGCTTGAAAGTCCACGGCCTGGGAAGCCAGCGTGGGAACCGGCAGGAGGACCGCAGCCTGGGAAGCCGGCACGGGAACCGGAGCAGGAGCTGGAGTCAGTGAGGCCAGGCTGAGTGGAGCTGAGCTGATGACGGCAGCTGGGCTGAGTGTTGGACTGGATGCTGGAGTTGGATCTGGAGCTGGACCGGGTGCTGGAGTTGGATCTGGAGCTGGACCAGGTGCTGGAGCTGGATCTGGAGCTGGACTGGGTGCTGGAGCTTGATCTGGAGCTGGACCTGGACCGGGTGCTGGAGCTGGACCGGGTGCTGGACCTGGACCTGACAGGAATTGGGTGGAATGGGGTTGGGTCGGTTGTGACTGGGTCGGGCAAAGCCCAACTGGCTGGGACCGGGTCGGGCGAAGCTGAACTGGCTGGGACTGGGTCGGTTGAAACTGGGCTGGCTGGAGTTGGGCTGAAGGGAGCTGGACAGGCTGGAGTTGGGCTGAAGGGAGCTGAACAGGCTGGAGTTGGGCTGAAGGGAGCTGAACAGGTTAGGACTGGGACGAAAAGAGCTGAACAGGCTGGGACTGGGCCGAAGGGGAGCTGAAATGACTGGGACTGGGCCGAAGGGAGCTGAAATGGCTGGGACTGGGCCGAAGGCAGCTGAAATGGCTGGGACTGGGCCGAAGGCAGCTGAAATGGCTGGGACTGGACTGAAGGGAGCTGAAATGGCTGGGACTGGACTGAAGGGAGCTGAAATGGCTGGGACTGAGCCAAGTGAAGAGCTCCCTGGCTCGGGAGTGGAGCCTCTTGCTCCGGGAGAGCTCTGTGGCTCTGGGGCAGAGCGTCGTGACTCAGAGGCTAAGCTTTTCAGCTCTGGAGAGCCCCCTGGTTCGGGAGTGGAACCTCTCGCTTGGAGAGTGCTCTGTGGTTTCGGGGTGGGGCGTCGGGTCTCCGGGGTGGAGCTCTTGGGCTCAGGGGAGCTCCGTGGCTCAAAAACTGAGTCTCCAGTTTGCGAAGATGAAGGGGACTCTGAGTTGGGCTCAGGGGAGTCAGACAGGGTTGAGCTGAGGTCCTTGGGGAAGATAGGCTGGAGGCGAATGGAGTTGGGTTGGACAGAGCTGAGTCGAGTTGAGTTGAGTGGCTGGCAGCTGCAGCGAGGTGGTCTGAGTGGCTGGCAGGGACCATGGAGAGGGTTGAGCAGCTGGCGGCTGCCGCGAGGCGGGCTGAGCAGCTGGCGGGAGCCACGGAGAGGGCCAAGTCGAGGTGGAGGTCTAGGTGGAGGCTTAGCCTCCAGTGTTCCCAAGCGCTCGTGCCAAACCAGCTCGTCCTGCAGGCGAGGAACCAAACCCGCGCGGTAGGCAGCCCGTAAAGCGGTGAACCGTGACCTGGGCCGCCAAAGCGCGGAATCCCACCACGTACTCCACCAGCTTCCCCCGTTGGACGTTGAGCCATCCTGCCAAATCCTTGGGGTCCCAGACAGCCCGCCGGCGAAGTCTGTGGTGCCTCGGAGATGAGAGCATTCTGTCACGTGGGAGTCACGTCTGAGAGAAAGGTATGAGGAACCAACGCAGACATCCATGGTTTGGGGTTTTTATTTGAGGAAAACAAGGAACAAAAGGAGGCACGCGGGCCAGTCAAAAATGGCAAGGTTACAAAGGAAGGCTAAGTTGAACTTCTAATTCAGTATGCTCCCATAATGCAAACCAAAATGGGGTGAACTTAAATATACAGGAGGGAGCATCAAGAACAAATGAACAAGAGTTAATAATTAAGGTTAATTCTAGCCGGCAGAAACCAATTAACCTAATGCCAGCTAGATGTATATATACATCGGACAGTGTTTGAGACGATAATGATGAAGAGATAGCAGTCTTGATGAATTCTGTCCCACTAATTATTGTCCAGGGGTGTAATTTATTCTGGCTAAGAAAAGTTTGTGAAAACATTGTGGCCATATATTCCTAATAAATATCACACCTGAAATCTGATCCCAAGAGTTTAAAGGTGTCATTCTGATGATAAACATTCCTTCAGCACATGCCTAGTTCCTGCCTCCATCTAACCACCATTTTCTGCTCTAAAGATGAGAGTTATATGATCTTAAGAACGTTTGAAATGTTCCTCAATGGACAACAGGTGAATTATGTATAGTAATGTATAGTAAGAATAAATATTCATTTTTCCTTTTTCAAAGCATAAATTGTTTTGTCAGTGTATGTTGTTGCCGTCGGAACAAAACTTTTCAAATAGTATATAATAACTAAAAATGCAGAAGAAGGATAAACATTCTTAACTTTCAATAACAGTTAAATTAGTATTTTGGACCTATTCTTATTCATCATGAGATGCTTACAACATGTAAATGCCATCTGAAATATTAAAATTAATTTAAAAAATAAAACAAACTAACAGACAGACAAATATTTATTCCTTGTTTATTGAGTAAAAAGGTAAGATTAAATCCATAGTTTAAACCCCACTATTGATCTTGACATTAATATGACGTAGAATTGTTTTAAAATCAATTTATCAAAACATTACTTTTACCAGTTGATTACTGATGTTCTTATTGGTATGGGTTTTTTGTTTGATGTCTGGAGTTTTGTTTCAAATTACATTCTATTTTTCACACAAGACATTATATACATAAATATGCATGTATTTGCATGTTCAAACGTCTTGCCCTTGGATGAAATAAGAATTAAGATGTGTTATGTTGTGAGGAGATACCTCATAGAAATACAGAATCTACAATGCTGTGAGTTACTTCTCACAAATTGGGGATAATGTTGTTGAATGTCAACATTCTGGGGGGGCCCCATGTTGTCTCTCATGTGGTGGTGGCCTAGTGGGTAGGATACTTGCCTCTGGTTCAAGAGGTCATGGGTTTGAATCCTACCTTCGGCACCACCACCAGGTTCCTGGGCAAGACCCTTAACCCCCAGTTGCTCCAGGGAGACTGTCCCCTGTAGTTAGGGAATGGAAGTCGCTTTGGATA
>JBBJLS010043352.1:0-13792 GCA_037577275.1 Bryconaethiops microstoma
TGTGTGTGTGTGTGTGTGTGTGTGTGTGTGTGTGTGTGTGTGTGTGTGTGTGTGTGTGTGTGTGTGTGTGTTGTCCACTTCAGGTGTTAAATGGTTCAGCTGAATTATTGTTGTCCAAGTTTGAGGGTCAGGTAACCGAAGTGTACGTCTGGGACTCGGCCCTCCCTGTCTACGTTATCGACATGTTCCTCAAAGAAAGGACTGCCCCCCCCGGCTGCATCCTGGACTGGGGGCAGATCCTCTTCCACACCAGGGGCTATGCCGTTCTGGAGCCCACCTCCTTGACAGCGTTTTTCGAAAACCAGCCAGACGCAACAAGAGGGAACGTGTAAACTACTAAACTGCACCCACCCACCCCCACCAATCGTCATCGACCTGACCCGACCTCCAGAACCCTCCAGTGTCCACGTCCTGAAGCTTCAAATAACAATAAACATGCACAAAGTAAAAGCAAAATTTCTGTGTGATTTGTACTATATAAATAACAAATAAATGTTTTCATTTTTGCCGGACTTTTACTTCGCATCTCACTGTTATCACACGTTTGCATGAAAAAGGGTGGTCAGAGAGAACCTGTGTGTTATTTCATATGAGAACAGGATATATTCGCATTTTGAAAAATATCCCCTAAAATGGAACGTTGTTGTGGTGTTCATTCGGAACAAATTATTTTAGTTTTCATTTTAATTATATTAAATAATTCACAGTAGATCAGACCATACCACTGTCTGACAGCACTCTGAATTCAGCACCACTCGTGTTTTATTCAAATAAATAAATAAATTTAGGAATGTTCCTAAATGTACCATCCACAAAGGGACACTGATCTGCAAAACATCCCGTTTTGAATTTACTGTTTTTGTGATAATTTATGTGATAATTTAGCCTCATCCATTCAGTCTACTGTTGTTTGGCCCCAACCTGTTCCACCTACAGTAGTTAGGATTAAACTTTAACTCATACTTTCACTTTGTGAAGCAATTTTATTGGTTAAATTGTTTTACTGGACAAAAAAAATCCTGTACTTTGAAACTTGATCGCCGAAAGATCAGGTGATGTTTTCAGAACAGAGGAAGAGTCCATTTTGTAAGGATAACAGCTCTGGAGAGAAGACGGCGAGAGTATCGGATCTCTGGAGTCTCCAGTTCAGGTCTGTCCTGAAGGTGGACTGAGGTGATCAGACTTGTGGTCCAGTGGGAGCAGGGCTGGACTTGGCGAAGGGATCAGTGTGTTTGTGAGTTTTATTGCATTCTGAGACCGTCTAAATCAGCAAACATCCAAAATGAGTGTCTCTGGAGAAGAACACCGTCAGAAAGGCATGAGGTGAGAGAGCCTGAATATTTTTTTGTGAAAGTGGGGACAACAGAGACAGCGGGGACTGCAGGGAAAGTGGAGACAGTGAGTACTCTGAGGACAGTGGAGACAGTGGGGACTGCAGGGACAGTGGAGACAGTGGGGACTGCAGGGACAGTGGAGACAGTGGGGCCATGGAGACAGTGGGGATTGCGAGGACCGTGGAGACAGTGGGGACCATGGAGACAGTGGGGATTGTGCGGACCGTGGAGACAGAGGGGACCATGGAGACAGTGGGGATTGTGGGGACCGTGGAGACAGTGGGGACCATGGAGACAGTGGGGATTGTGGGGACCGTGGAGACAGTGCAGTACAGTACAGTACATTGCAGTACAGTACAGTACATTAAATCACATTACAGTACATTACAGTACATTACAGTACAGTACATTACATTACAGTACAGTACATAGTACATTACAGTACATTACAGTATAGTACATTACAGTATAGTACATTACATTACATTACATTACAGTACAGTACATTACAGTACAGAACAGTACATTAAATCACATTACGGTACGTTGGAGTACAGTACATTACATTACAGTAAAGTACATTACATTACAGGACATTAAAGTACAGTACATTACATTACAGTACATTACATTACAGTACATTACAGTATAGTACAGTACATTACATTACAGTACATTATTACAGTATAGTACATTACATTACAGTACATTAGAGTATAGTACATTACATTACATTACAGTACATTAGAGTATAGTACATTACATTACATTACGGTACATTAAAGTACAGTACATTATATTACAGTACATTACATGACAGTACAGTACATTACAGTACATTACAGTACTTTACAGAACAGTACAGTACAGTACATTACAGTACAGTACAGTACATTTTACAGACACTTTTAACGAAAGCGAGATCAATACGAGGAAACACTCCAGTTGCAGGACAGTGTGAGGAGAGTACTAAGTGCTAAAATTGTTATGTAAGGTCTACAGTGACTACAGTACAGTACCTACTCATTTCTGCTGGTATTTCTCACACACACACACACACACACACACACACAATGATCAGCAAGTGTCAGTTAATTGTGAATTACAAATCTTGAAAACCCTAAACTGTGCTGTTACAGTCCCGTGCAGAACTCTGCACCCCCGGAGAGATCAGACTCACCTGAGCCCAGCAGTGTGTCCATGAAGAGCGACCACTCAATGGACCTTCCCTATAACTTCAGAGAGGGAGAGGGTTCTCCAGAAGAGAGGTAAGGACAGTGTGGTGGTTCAGGGCAGGGTTCCTCACTCCCAGTCCGCAGTTCTCAGCACTGTGAACCAAAACATAGATGGTTGAACCACAGATCTCCTTGAACATCACTTGTTAATTGTTCCTCAGTGGTTTATTGGTAAGATGATGCTCAATCAGTGAGATGTAATATGTGTCTGTGTGTGCTGTGATGGTTTCTGTGTATGTAAGGGCGGGTCCGG
Organism: Bryconaethiops microstoma; assembly: GCA_037577275.1. Classification (NCBI taxonomy): domain Eukaryota; kingdom Metazoa; phylum Chordata; class Actinopteri; order Characiformes; family Alestidae; genus Bryconaethiops; species Bryconaethiops microstoma. The sequence goes on from JBBJLS010043352.1 coordinate 2,823, forward strand.
GTTGGTTCTGAGATTTTCCCCGACTCTTACAGTCCCGTGCAGAATTTCCCCCCCTCGGAGAGGTCAGACTCACCCCAGCCCAGCTGTGTGTCCATGATGAGCGACCACTCAATGGACCTTCCCTATAACTTCAGAGAGGAAGAGGGTTCTTCAGAAGGGAGGTAAGGACAGTGTGGTGGTTCAGGACAGGGTTCCTCACTCCCAGTCCCACCTGCTCAAACCCACTCAACTGTGAGGCGCTGCAGCTCTCCAGGACCAGCAGTGAGGAACCCTGGATCAACTACCTCACTTCATCCAGCCTGTTGAGATGGATGAGTCCGAGCTTTTGGAGAGGACAACAGTGTTCTCCATCCTTTATTTTAATTTATTAAAAACTGAAAATGTTGTCTATACAGCATCAGAAGTGACGTACAATAAAATGTTGTTACATTTAGCATAATTGTTTCCCTCTAACTGTAAACAATTTGGAGATACAAGGTTTTGCTCTTCCACTGGCGATGTTCTTGTCTGGGATGTGCCTGGATCTGTGCAGGTATGAATACGATACATATCCCTCATTAAACCAATATTTTCTCGACAGTGCCCACACGGAGAAACCAAAAATCAACTGCTTACATCATTTAGAGTCCATTTTTAAGGTGTGTATTCGTGTCACTAGTGTTTGTCTCTGTTTTTTAAGATCATGACAGATCTGTTTTTCTGTTTTCATCCTGCACAATGTTTTAGTTTGATGGTTATTTGGGGGGTTTTTTGGATGGCAAATGTATCCACTAATAATTCTGCCCATTTGCGGCAGGACTGCAGTTGATCAGGGTGGTTTTAAAGTTGTAAATCTGTGGTGTTGGACAGTCGCTCTGGGTTCCCCATCACAGGACCATCATAAACAGTGTTTTTAATTTGTTTGTTGTGATCAGGATCTGGAGCTCAGACTCATCTCGCTGTTGAAAAAAGAGCTGAAGAGATTCAAGAGGATCCTTTGTGCAGATTTCCCGGCATGCTCTGAGAGAGAGGTGGAGGACGAGGAGGATCAGAACAGTAACAGAGAGGAGATGCTGAAGATCACGCTGAACACCTTGAGGAATATGGACCACACACACCTTGCTAACACGCTACAGACCAGTAAGAGTTCTGGGGCGGGGCATCACTGTCACCTTAGGACATTGATTCCCAGCCCAGATCCTGCAGGCCCACTGATCTGTACAATTTAGTGCTTTATCACACTTCAGCTCTGAGAGGTGCTTAAGAAGCTGAGCAAGTTCGATCGAGTTTGTTAGGAGCAGATAATCTAATAGCACCCCCTCCAGAACCAGAGCTGGGAAACACTAGTCGCAGATTATCAGTTCTCAGATTAGGAGTGCTGATCTGTTCCCACCCTGACAAATGCAGGATCAGTGATGCTCAAATATTGTAGTTTTGCAGATATCATTGCTTAGTGTATGTGATAAATTAGGAATGCCCTTGGGTTTCATAAAGAATGTTATATTTGAAATTGTGTTCAATGTGATTATGATCAAATATCTTCATGTTCTTTTTTGTTTGGTTACTAGAGCTTGTGTCTTATCATCAGCAAAAACTGAAATCCAAACTGATAGAAAACTGTAAAAGGGTTACAGAAGGGACTTCACTGCATGAAAAAACAGCCCTTCTGGACGAGATCTACACGGAGCTCTACATCACAGAGGGAGGGAGTGGAGAGGTCAACACTGAACATGAGGTCAGACAGATTGAAACAGCATCCAGGAGACCAGCAGCACAGGAGACACCCATCAAATGTAACGACCTTTTTAAAGACAAATCCATCAGAACTGTATTGACTAAAGGAGTTGCTGGAATCGGAAAAACTGTCTCTGTGCAGAAGTTCATCCTGGACTGGGCTGGAGGAGAAGCAAATCAGGACGTCCTCTTTATTTTTCCACTTCCTTTTAGGGAGCTGAATTTGAGGAAGAAGAAAAAGCTCAGTCTGATTGAGCTTCTTCATCACTTTTTTCCAGAAATAAAAGGTCTGACATCGACAGACTGTGATGCTCACAAAGTCCTGTTCATCTTTGATGGTCTGGACGAGTGTCGACTTCCTCTAGATTTCCAAAACAACGAGACTTTGTGGGATGTGGAAGATTCAGTGTCAGTGGATCTGCTGCTGACAAACCTCATCAAGGGGAACCTGCTTCCATCTGCTCTTCTCTGGATCACCTCTCGACCAGCGGCAGCCAGTCAGATCCCCCCTGAGTGTGTTGACCAAGTAACGGAGATCCGAGGGTTCAGTGACCCTCAGAAAGAGGAGTACTTCAGGAAGAGGATCCATGATGAGAACCTGGCCAATAACATCATCACCCACATGAAGTCCTCAAGAAGCATCTTCATCATGTGCCACATCCCAGTCTTCTGCTGGATTGTAGCCACAGTTCTAGAGAGGATGTTGGGTGAAAAGAAGATTGGTGAGATCCCCAAAACTCTGACTCAAATGTTCACACACTTCCTGATCTTTCAGATCAAACACAAGGACCAAAAGTACCACGGGAAATCTGACACTGATCCTCAGAAGACCAGAGAGATGATTCTGGCTCTGGGACAACTGGCTTTCCAACAGCTGGAAAAAGGCAACCTGATCTTCTACGAGGAGGACCTGAGACAGTGTGGCATAGGCGTCAGAGAAGTGTCCCTGTACTCAGGAGTGTGTACCCAGATCTTCAGAGAGGAGTTTGGGCTGCACCTGGGCAAGGTGTTCAGCTTTGTGCACCTGAGTGTTCAGGAGTTTCTGGCGGCTTTATACGCATTTCTCTCCTTCACCAGCAGAGACAGAACAAAACAGGTAACCACGGATCTCTCTGGTATTTTCAAAGAACCCAAAATGTCAGAGTTCCTCAAGGCTGCGGTGAACAAGGCCTTACAGAGCGATACTGGACACCTGGACCTTTTCCTCCGCTTCCTTCTGGGCCTCTCACTGGAGTCGAATCAGACTCTGTTACAAGGCCTCCTGACACCGACAGTAAGGAGCTCTCGCAGCAAAGAGGAAACAGTTCACTACATCAAGGAGAAGATCAGGGAGATCCCATCTCCAGAGAAATCCATCAATCTGTTCCACTGTCTGAATGAACTGAATGATCATTCTCTAGTGTGGGAGGTCCAAACATACCTGAGCAGAGGAAGTGACCATCAACTCAGTGGAGGCTGGCTCTCTCCTGCCCAGTGGTCAGCTCTGGTGTTCGTGTTATTGAACTCGGAAGAAGAGTTGGATGAGTTTAATCTACATAAATATCATCCATCAGAGGAATGTCTTCATAGGATGCTGCCAGTGGTCAAAGCATCCAGAAAAGCTGTGTGAGTAGTTTTATTCCTGCATGTGTCACTGCATTTAATTTACAGCAACATTGCACTGAAAAGAATCTACAGTGCTGTCTAGATCTACTCAGTCTTATGCATGTCACAGTGGCACATAGGAACTTAAGGAGTGTGTCAGGTATAAATGAACAAAAGTATTACAGGATCAGATCTAACCCATGTCAAACTGGATATTTGACCTCATCATAGTATTTGCTTATTTGTCTTGGCATTCAAGTGCATTATTATAATTTCTTTTCCAGACTGTGTGTTTGCAATCTAACCGAGAGAAGCTGTGAAGCTCTGGCCTCAGCTCTCAGCTCACACTCTGCTCAAAGTCTAAGAGAACTGAACCTGAGTAACAACAACCTGAAAGATTCAGGGGTGAAGCTGCTCTCTGCTGGGCTGGAAAACCCACACTGTAGACTGCAGACACTGTGGTGAGATAACATTCTTACTCACAATGATCTCTAACAAAAGCACACATATTTGTGTGTAGATGTGTATGAATGAGTATGAATGTACTCCTGACTCCTGAAGTTTTGTTGGTGGTGTTCTGACATGCTGGTATTCTTGTGGGGTTTTTTGTGAGGTTTTAAAGAGTGTTGGCGTTGTACTTATAAGCTTATTTTACATTCTGAATTTGTGTGTGCTTACAAGTGTTTCTGAATTTTTATATCCCTAACATTAAAAAATACTCATTTTTTTCTCCTTCTATCAGGTAATTTTCAGCACACTCTCTGATACCTAAATACTGAAATCCACTCTCTCATACACCATTAATCATTTCCTTACACTTTTATGGTGACAGCGCTCTGGTATATTGTCATTTTTCAACCAGGCTGTGTGGCTGTAACATGACAAAGAACTCCTGTACAGTTCTGGCCTCAGCTCTCAGCTCAAACTCCTCAAGTCTGAAAGAACTGAACCTGGGTAGCAGTAACCTGTACGACTCGGGAGTGAGGCTGCTTTGTGCTGGTCTGGAGAACCCCCACTGTAAACTGGAGACACTGAGGTTGGATCACTTTCTCCAGAGCTGCTAAATATTATTATTAGAAAATACATTTCTGATCATAATTATGTAAATAAACCAAGAACAGTTTGTTTCTGTCTTTGTTGGAGACCAGTAACTATGTTCAAGGTGGATACACACAGACACACACACACACACACACACACACACACACACATACAAGCAGGACTGACTACATCCCTTATATTTGAGTATGAGTGTGTGTATGTGTGTGTGTTTAAGTGTGAGATTTTTCCTCTTTCTGTTTGCAGGCTTGGGAATTGTAAAATCACAGAAAGAGGCTGTGCTGCTCTGGTTTCAGCTCTGAAATCAAACCCCTCTCACATGAAGGAGCTCAATCTAAACTGGAATAAACCAGGAGAGTCCGGGGTGAAGCTGCTCTCTGGTCTTCTGGAGGATCCAAACTGTAAACTAGAAATACTACAGTGAGTTCTTGTGTTTTGACACACATGCACTGTTTTGTTTGTGATGTTCTCATTTTTGTGTCTGGAAATGTGAGAGCTGAGCTGAGAGGAGGGATTGCGTAATTTGTGTGTTACTTCTGTAGTACATTTTTTTTCATTATTCCTTTTCTATTCAAATGAGAATCAATATCCCTCTACATAAACATGAACACATTCATCACTCTGTACAATGGGTTCAAAATTGGACAGTTCACTCTGCCTCTTTTTCTAAACATGAACCATGGTGGCTTTTAAATCAGATCCTCAGAGAATTAATTCTATTTATGTAAACTGATTTGTTCTGTGGTGCTCAGATTAAGGGGTAGTAGGCTGATAAAATATTACCCTTTTCAATTACCATATGCTGCTTAGACTTTTTGGTTAATGTATTTCCTCTTTCTCTTTTTAGGCTTGGGTACTGCAGTATTACAGACAAAGGCTGTGCTGCTCTGGCATCAGCTCTGAAATCAAACCCCTCATCAGAACTGAGAGAGCTGAATCTGAACCTCAATGAAACGGGAGAAGTAGGGGTGAAGCTGCTCTATGACCTAAAGGAGAATTCACGCTGTAAACTGGAGAAACTGTAGTAAGTTACCACCTTACTGCCACTTTATACACACAAAGAATCCACGTGCTTATTATCCTGTAAAACGTGCCTCAAACGCAGATGAATTATTGTAATTCTATTGTTAAGTATTCTTGTTTTGTCACACTACCGAAGGAGACTTACTTAATTACTTTAATTATATTGTAAATGCGTAAAGTTGCCCCTTATAGTCGTATGTGAACACACCACAGCATGAAATTCTTTTTTCGGCATTTAACCCATACACCCGCAACCTTCTGATTGCAAGGGCAACTCCCTAACCACCAAGCCACCCAGCTGCCCCAGAGCGAGCTTCTGAGGCTTTAAGGGTTCAGGAACGGCTCATTTAAAAATCCTGAGCAGCACATTTAGAGAATATCATAGGAAAACCATTGTTATCTTCTCTAGACCTTAACAAAGCGCAGGTAGTTGGTGGTGACATCTGGAGATCCAGTTATACATTTTGTAAGGAAAAAGATTGAAAATGCTATATTGCTGAGGATGAGCTACTCTGTGGAACATGAAAAATTCAATAGAAGTTTGGGCCACGGTCACGCGTTCTGAAATCCATCTCCTCTATTAAAGTGCTGCGTATCACTGATTAGAGCTCTGCAGCTCAAAGAGCTTGAGTGAGAGAGAGATTGTGCAAGAGCCAGTGGAGAGGTGGCATCCACCCCTTGGAGAACATCCAAGGTGCAGGAATTCCAAGGGATTGTTAAAGAGGCAGGTGTTATCAGGAGGGATTAACAAAGAGGGTGAGACTGAAGTCAGATGTTTCCAGGCTGCGGTGGGACTGCAGCAGCAATGCTGTGCTTCCTGAAAAGGGACGGAAATCTGAGTTCAGGAGAAGAAGGTCTGGGGCTAGAGATGGAGATGGGAAGGGGCTGGATAAGTGGGCCAGGGGAGCAGAGGAGGGTTTGATAAGAAAAGAGGAAGGGTAGGATCAATGATCAGGTGGGGGTTTGAGCCTCAGTCGACAGGGTCGCATCACTGTGCAGAAGATGTGTTATGACATCATTGGGCCACCCATGGCAGCAGAGTGGTGGTGTTTATCTTTACTGGAACTGAAGCGAAGCAGGAGAATTCCTTTTAGGTATTTCTCCTAAACTTCTCCCAAAGTTTCTACAGAACTTTTAAGATCCAATGCTGTGTACAAGAATCAGTTTTCATGTTGTCTTGATTTTTGTCTTTTAGCATCTGAACACCAACCAGCAGACTGGAGACGGGCACACACAGCAGAGAAAACCGGCCCTGACTGAAAAAGTCAGTAGAAAAAGTCACTTCATGGACGTGCGTTTGAACTTCTTGATCAAATCTATGAACTGAGTCTCAGCTCAGGACTGCGCGATCTTCTCATCACTCCCCTACAGGAGCGACTGCACCCTCAGCAACAGCTTCAGAAGGGACTTTGGCATCAGGTGGTGACGCACAACATGGCACCGTTACTCATCTGAATCCAGAACCATTCAATACCCGTGTCTGTTCCACATCACTGTGAAAATAAGCCTGGTTCTCTGAAGGTGGTGACATGATTTGCCATGTGATGGTGCTACCAGTAACAGCAACACTGGAGGAACATGACCAATTGTTTGACCAATCAGGGGTCTGGACTATTTACTGATCAACTGTATGTCCCTGTTCAGTAATTATCGTGCAGCCCGGGCGCCAGGGGTGTATCCAGGAATGGCACAGATTACATGGCAATGGATGTACCACACAGCCCAATGGGAAAAACACCTAAACGTCCACCAAGACTCAAGTCTCTCAAACCAGTGGAAACGCCAACACAGACACATAAAAAGATCCGCCTACAAATCCAAAGTGTTCTACTAAAAGCGGAGGAGGCCAATGCCCCGATGTCCCCTGGGGTGTCCAGCGTTACCCCAGTTAACGTGGCTGCAGGTCTTTGTTCCGATCAAACAGGAGCTCACCTGATCCCGTGTTTAATCAGTCAGTCGGTCCTCAAACAGTTCCCCCTGTGTTCTCCTTCTTTGGTGGAAACCCGAAACCACCCCAGCTGCAAAACCTGCTGAAGGAGCTCTTACTGCTACATTACTGTGCTCTGGGAGTCACAGTCGCTTTTATAATGTTCTGGTTGAACACTGTCAGAGAAAAAGCTTCTGACTTAGTAAAACTTTTAGGTCCCTAAAAACTTGTACCTTTAAAGGTGAACCCTTGTTGAGCCCAACAGGTGGGAGATGTCCAATGCTGCGTGGTCCTGAAGGTCCTTAAATGATGTTTACAGGTTCACTACATTCACCTTCTCAAGATAAAACATCTACTTTGTATAGAAGGATAAAAAAGCCTGGAGTCAGCGTGGAATTCAACTTACAGTACAATACAATATAATTATGTTCCATAATTAGTGGTGGTAGGAGCCTAGTGGGAAAAACACTCGCCGGTGAAGCTGGCGACCACAAAGCTGCAGGTTCAAACCCCCCCAATTTCTACCACTGTGTCCTTCAGCAAGACCCTCAGTGTCTCCAGGGGGACTGTCTCTGTAACTAATGCCTTTAAGTCACTCTGGATAGGGTGTTTGAAAAATGCTGTAAATGTAAAAACAAAAAAAATACCCTAGACTTACCGCAACAGCATTTTTAGTTTTGTTTTTCTGAATGTGTCCCTGCACTACTGTGCTCAGCTCATTAAGCATCTAACACTTGTCTGGCGATCCACATTACGCAGCTTTTATCGGACGGTGTACAAACATCTTCTGGCTAACAAAGGCGCTCAAATGGTGAAAACATTTGTTGTCAAAGAGTATTCGTAGTAAATAGTAACATGCAAATGTATAAAATATCAGTGTGTGCGCCAAAACTTTTGACTGGTATACTGTACATATATTGTTATAGTGATTGTATGATTAAATAATGTAAAACACTGAAATAAAAGGTATTTTTTTAATAAACAGAGTGTGTTTCGTAAGGCAGAGCTGCAGGACAGACGGGACACACGAGTTTCATCTCAGAATCATTTAATCTTTACAATGAACACATTCAACACCACATACACACTAGACCCCCCCCAAAGAAAAACACACACACACACACACACACACACACACACACACACACACACACACACACACACACACCATCAAGAGCAAACCATCCTCTTCTTCCTGCTCTGCTCACACACAGCACATGCACCTCTCACACACTGTCCATAGAAAAGATACTGGAACCAATATGAAGATCAAGACGTATGGGTTTAATGTCTCTATTAAAAAGATTAGTGACACACACACTCATCTGTTAGTCCATCAATGCGTGTGTGTGTGTGTGTCTGTTATTTCTCTTCATTCCCGCCCAGAAGAGCCTGGGCTGTGAAGAAGTGTGTGAAGCTGAATGAGTAACTGTAAGACGTTTAAAGTTCCACGGCGAGGCTGAACGGAGCAGCAGTTCCTTCACAGGAGAACATCGAGGAACATTTCTGACAGAGCCACATTTCAGAACACCTGCCCAGACTGGACTCTCACTTCCTGCTGGAGGCGGGGCCTTTGTGAAAAATATAAATTGGCCTCTGGAATCCTGAGAAGAAGAAGAAGAAAAAAAAAAGTTAACAACAGACACTCAACGATGTTCTGAGAACAGTGCACCACCCAGGTAACATCTGGACAGCTGTGGTGGTCCAGAAGTGACCCGCTTGGATGTCCTGATGGTGTGGGTGGCTGGGGGGGGGGGGCTTCAGTCTGTACCTGCACACCCTGAATACTGGAGATGCAAGGTGGTGTTTCCAATAAAGTGGCCAGTGTGTGGAAGCAGAAGGTGGGTGTTTCCAATAAAGTGACCAGTGTGTGGAAGCAGAAGGTGGGTGTTTCCAATAAAGTGGCCAGTGTGTGGAAGCAGAAGGTGGGTGTTTCCAATAAAGTGGCCAGCATGTGGAAGCAGAAGGTGGGTGTTTCCAATAAAGCGGCCAGTGTGGAAGGAGAAGGTGGGTGTTTCCAATAAAGTGGCCAGCATGTTGAAGCAAAAGGTGGGTGTTTCTAATAAAGTGGCCAGAGAAAACACATCCTAAGGACCACCTACTCCGTCTATCACTTTACACACTACTGTACTGAGATCAGTCCACCACTCAAATATCAGTACATAACATCTTTTTTATAATATCTACATAACATACAGAATCTACATGGCTGTGGTAGTCCAATAGTGATCTCCCTGCACGTCCTGATGGTGTGGGGGTGGGGGTGTGCTACACTCTGTACATTGGAGCTATATGGTGGTGTTTCTAATAATGTGGCCAGTGAGCGGATGTGCCTAATGAACCAAAGATCTCGCTCTGTACTCTCAGAATGAGTCTTTCAGACGTGTGTGTGTGTGAGTGAGAGACGTTTGGTGCTGCACCTTTAGGGCAGCTGGCAGGGGTACTGATGAGCTCGTAGCTGGTGAAGCCCACCTCAGAGGTGAGGTAGGAGCTGAACTGGTCAGGTTTGAGTCGGATGCTGCTGTAGTTTCTGAAGGTGGTCTCCTGGATGTGTGAAGAACACAGGAGGTGTTAGTGGTGATTACAGTGGAAATGACCAGACAGATAAACCTCCCTGACCCACACAGCGCTCCCTCTGTCTGCATGCATTTATGTCTGAATGTTTTACTGGTGCTCTAGTGCCTCAGATTAGGGTTAATTCAATATTGGTGTCTAATGAGGGCCCTGTCTAATGATGCAGTCCTGGTGGTTCCCTTCCTAAAACACACTGGAGACGGACAAGTGAGCTGAACCAGGTGTGTTTGAGGAGGGAAATTACTAAACCGCTGCCCTCCAGGACAGGAGTTGGGAACATCACTGCCCCCTGCTGGCCCTGTTTACTCTTGCATTCTCCATGGGAAGCGGGAGGTTCTCCCGAGAGGCCCTCTGGGGCGGGGGTCTCTCACCGTCAGCCTCTTCCTCTTGCTGTAGGAGCTCCAGGGCTGTGGCTCCAGGATCAGAACCCCCCCGGCTGTCAGGTGTCTGTACGCCCGCTTAAAAAACCACTGCAGTCCCGCATCACCCCAGTTCAGGTGCACCCACTTCGTCACGCTCAGACACAGGATGACGTCATACTCCGCATGCTGTGACATCACCGCCGCCTCGTTCTGCGGAACATAGTTTCCCTGCACAGAGAGACAGAGCGAGAGACGGAGCGAGAGAGAGAGAGAGAGAGACAGTCAGACAGAGAGAAAGAGACAGAGAGCGAGCGAGACAGAAAGTGAGAGAATAGAGAGAGACAGAAAGTAAGAGAATAGAGAGAGAGCGCGAGAGAGAGACAGAGCAAGAGACAGAGCGAGAGAGAGACAGGAAAGAGAGACAGAATAGAGAGAAAGAGACAGAGAGAAAGAGAGCGACAGAGAGAGAGACAGACAGACAGACAGAGACAGAGCGAGAAAGAGACAGCGAGAGAGAGAGACAGAGCAAGAGAGACAGACAGAGAGAGGCACAGAGAGAAAGAGAGACACAGAGAGAGAGAGAGAGAGACACAGAGAGAGAGAGACACAGAGAGAGAGAGAGAGAGAGACACAGAGAGAGAGAGACACAGAGAGAGAGAGAGAGAGAGAGAGACAGAGAGAGAGAGAGAAACAGAGAGAGAGACAGAGAGATAGACAGGGACAGACAC